>CM065668.1:2344063-2554063 GCA_033220385.1 Triplophysa yarkandensis
TCATAGAGACCTGAGACCTACCAAATAACAACAACCTAGAGACCACGGCACATCCCACAGCAAGTGTTTCATGCATCTCTCCCATTTACATCAGAAAATCAACCTATTACAACAAGAGTGATCTCATGTCTTCAGTTATTTATCATTAAAATGAGAAAGTCATTCATATGCCTGGAAGGATTCTGGGACGAAATATACAAAGCCTCATGCAGATATGTTTGTGGTGGACAGCCGGTTGTGAACATAGCTGTGATAACACTACATAACATCAACATGATGTCAGACGCATCAGTCGCTCTCACCAAACACTACGAGAGCACTGCTTAACAGGGTTGGTAAAAGGGGATTTTGTCCTTGTAATATTAGTCTGTAATTTTTAACAACATTTTACGGTCTTCAGTTAGTCATTATTCTCCTTTGTTAAATTAATGAAAGAAAGGATGTGGCTCAGTGGTAAGAGCATGATGCTAACAAAACCAGAGAAAGGGCTTTCATCCCAGGGATTGCACATACTGAAAGATTCTAAATGCAATAGTGTAATGCAATGTAGGTCACCTTGGATAAAAGCGCCTGCCTATTATATGAATGTAAATGTAAGAATCAAGAATCTCACGTATACCATTTCTATTTTAATATATTATAATTATAATTATATTACTCAAGATACAGAACTCTAGCGCCGATGAGAAACAGGCAGAATGGGTTCGGATGAGTTTGCTCATGGGCATATTCCAGATGTATCTCAAACACCAGCACAGGAGCATGTCAATGGCTTCTATGGAATATCGGCCAAGAATATGAATATCAAGCAACATTCATTTGAAAGCGGTAATGCTCAATATACGGGCGGTGACACGTGTGTCGGTGAGGCAGGTAAAGCATGGAATCTAGAGCAGGCAGCATGCTGGAACAAAGAGCTGCGAGAAAAGCGAGCGACGTGCCACTTCGCCTTCCATTCAGCTGGAAAATTGTAGGCATCCAAATGGCTCATAATTTCAATTGCAAGGCGCACCCTAATCTTCCCTGATTCAAACATAGATTTCTGATGCTTTTGTGCGATTCATTTCATCCCACTGTATATTCCAACCTGTGCTGCCACAAACCAACAAAGAGCCCTGATTGTTGAGCATAATAGCAGGCTTTGTAAAGGTGTTTTTCTTCCCTTTTTTCCTGTTGAATACTTCAATTTATACTGCAGCCTTTCATGCTATACATCAGCGTTATGAACGTCTGAGGACTTAAGGATCACCAGTGTCACATTGATAATGCTTCTGGTGATGTGAAAGTGAAGATCACAGCCTATTAAAACACTGACTGATGAATACAACATTACAGGAAATGAAAAGCTATTATGCAAAACGTGTGTCAACATGAGGTTTTTACCGCATATTTCTGGGTCCAAGACATTAATAATTTTAAGCGAAGCTACAGCTTAAACAGCGGGTTTTGAACTCTATGTATCCATAAGCATAATACAGTCTTTCGGCTCTTAGAATCTCCAAAATCAATATTTACAAACATGAGGACATTTAAGCATTCGTCTGTTGTTTGCCTATGGCATCGGATAGAGCTGCTTGTACAACAACATGACACTGATGTTCAGTCAATAGAAATTTTCTGAACTTTCTCTTTTCTAGTATTTCCTGTACTAGAAAAGAAAATGGAAAGTCTTACATATTCATATCTTCCAGCATAGCTAAAGCCCAGAAAAACCAAAAACCTGGTCCGACCCAAAGAGGTCTAATATTACTGGTGAGAGAAAAAGCTAAGCTATAAGGCACTGTCAAAACTAACATAAGGTTATGTGCCATTTCTGTATGGATACATAATATATATGTGCGGGTCAGTCGTGTTCGGGTTGTTAGAGAGTTGGACTTGTAAGTAGAAGTTTGCAGGTTTGAATCCCTGTGCCAGCAGACAATGACTGACGTGTCCTTGAGCTTACCCCTGTTTGCTCTGCAGTGATGATTGACAACTCCACACTACTTGTAAACTACTTTGGATAAAAAAAGTTTATCGCCAAATTTGTCACTACTGAAACAATGATACACCATAAAACCTTACTTTAATGTAATGGTTGTGATTTTTTTTATTTTTTTAAGCCTAATTGAGTTTGATAACCCAGGTATTGATAGATCTAAAGCCAACATCAAAATTTGGGACAAAAATAAATACACACTTTTAATATAATTTAATAAGCTGACATTTAGAGGTTTTGGGTTTGTGTCAACCCCCTTCAAATACATAGTCCGCAATAAATTGTATATATATAATATTAACATTATAAAGGGATCTTAATAAATATATAACATTTGAAAATTGAATCCAGATTGAACCTGTAGAATGGCATGTGTGTATGAAAGCTGTTGGCCAATGGATTTTCACTGGTGACACTTGAAGTTAGGGTGGTGGAGTCTTCTCCAGCGGGTGGTTCTGTTATCACCTAAGATGTGTTTTGAGTTTTTGTCTTTGGGCCGTTGGCCTGGTTTCACATCAACGGATTGTGCCATCCATGTTGTTGCTGTTGTTTGGAAACGTGACCAGATCTTTCCACATTTTTCAGTGACGTCTATGGCCTGTGTGTGGTTGCACACAGAGCAATTTCAAAGGATAAAAAAGCAGTAATGGTGTTCCATCAAAAATCCTACAGCAGGCGACTTCCAGCGGTAATGAACTTGTCAGCCTGGTGCCTGTAGAGTTCTGAGTCTGATGTGGTTGTTATTATTCAATTCGGCGTCGTGTTCAACCTCCATTCCCACCAGCCATTTCTCAAATGCCACAGCAGGCCCCTTGTTTTCCAGCAATCCCTGTTTTCTGCTTATTCCCTATAGACCCCAGGTATTTTATTGGCCCTTGTTTAAAACAAATAATGTTTGCTGTTTTCAGCACCTCTGTGAATTACCTCAAATGCTAAAGCTCCAGAATAAATGTTAGAGCAAAATTATAGTCGCAGGCGCTTTGGAAAATGATTTACAGTGTCAAAGCTCATGGTATTTTTTTCAGTGTGCGACGCAGAGCATCAGTCATGAGATTTACTCTGATATTACATTATTTCAAGTAAAACAGGGCTAAGATGTGACTGGACGGTTTGTAAATGGTTCTAGCAGTTCTGTGTTGTTTTTGATAAGCGTGATGTATGATCTCTTTTACCCTCATATTCACTACACATATAGCGCAAATGCACGTCATCATTACTTTAGACCCCAGAGGGAAAGATGTGTGATAGACCTTCTGTATTTTCAGAGCTTTGGTAGGATAAAACATTTCATGTGTGCTGAACAGAGATCCTGAACCTTTCTAACAAAGCACTGCGGCACGTCAAGCATTGGTGCTGTGAGTTCAGTTGAAGCTCTTCGTCTGAGATCACAGAAAACAAACCCAACTATTTGTGCTGTGCAATGAGCGTGACCGCTGCTTCTGACGAACAGATTAAAGTCAGCGAGTTTATTTGATGCAGACGCACTAAATCCTATCCAACAAAAACATTTCAATATGTCTCTGACCGAGAATATACACCGTTCACTTTCTTTCATAAGAGAACTGGACAGTATGACTTCATATACCACGAGGGGAAATGATAAGAATGACGTGTGCAAACGCTATGTTGTAAGCAGGCCATGTTAAATATTGTGAAGCAAACCTAAAAGGACTGTCATTTCTGGTTTACAAATATTCAATTAGAATAATCAGAATAAGCTCAATCATTTACCAGTATTGTTAGAATTCATATCGAAGGTATTGTTATTTTTATCAGTCTTTTTCATTTCTTAATGCAGAAACTAGGCCTTTACAAGTTGGTTTTAATAAAATCCCAAGTTAATGGATGCGTCTCCTCTAAGTGGCCTAATGGTGTTCCTGGTTGCCGTCCAAAGTCCATTCAGCGAGGCATACAAAAATAATTTCAACATTTAATGTTGGACTATTTTTTACAGCAAGGGCAAGGGTCTATTAGTATTGCCCTCATAGGATGCTGGCGGGGGGAGGAAGGGGGTGTCCCGTGTAATCTTGCTATACTTTCGTGACTCATTTCTCTCTGGTTTCCTCTTGAAGAGTGTTGAGTGTAGATAAGTAATACACTTGTTCAAATTGACCTCAACAGGTAATGAAACGTGTCCCTGAGGACTCGTGTGTGAAAATCCCTGTAAAAATAAATATTAAATCAAGTCAAGTCATATTCAGATTCATTTAGCATGACTAAACGACAAGAGGAAATTTTTTACTACTTAGTCTCTCAGAACAAAGGAGTGTGCACATGACACCACGCTTGCAGATAATCTTTAAGGAGAAGGTATATAGATGAACCCAAAATAAAGGTGTTGGTTTTGAAACAAGTAATCCAACTTCATTACAAAATGAAAGCATTTGGATTTCATTTTTGAGGTATAACGTAATAACAGTGAACTTGTTGTTTTATTGTTTTTATTCATCGTCGGTGTACTTTCCTTTTGTGTAAATGCTCAAAGCAGAACATGCAGGGTTTTCACAACACAGTTCCCAACATAACAAAACCAGACCACATACTGCATCAATTACAACATCATGGCTGCGTAGAAGAAGGATCCAGGTACTGAAGTGTCCTACTTGCAGTCCAAATCGACTTAGAAAACCTAAGAGAGTTGAGCAACTAAAAGCCTGTATTAGACAAGAATGAGACAACATTCCTATTCCTAAACTTGAATAACTTGTCTCCTTACTCCCCTCATGTGTGCGGACTGTTATAAAGGAAAAGGGGATCTCACTTTGTGGTAAAAATGACCTTGTCCCAACCTTTTGGAGATTTGTTGAGGCCATGAAATGTATAACTTATTCTCCACTTAAAATTATACATCTTTTCAATTTGTACATTTGATTCGTCATCTATGTTGTATTCTGTATACAATATTGCATTCTGCTTTTATTCACAATTTGTACAGTGTCTCAACTTTTTTGGAATTGGGTTTGTACACAAATTCAATGTTAGGCTAAGAGAATTCTTATCATACTGCATTAAACATCTGAGCCTCTTTAGTGATTTCCCAATAGTCCTCTCAATGTAGACTATATCAATAAAGCCCTTATGCTTTCTTCCCTCAGCACCTAGCTGTATTGATTATATCATCTTGAAAGTGTCATATGTTCTGCTGACCTGTTTGTATGACCAATAAAATGGTTACCGAATTTTAAAAGAAACCTGACATTTCATTGCAACATTTTTTTTTAAATGCTTCTTGGTTGTCTGTGAAGGAGGTGGACCCAAGGTCATTCACTCATCATTGTATTTGTTCCAGGGGTGTGCAGGCATCCTCAATTTCCATTTCAGTTGCTCTGTCCTAGATATTAGCCAGTGGTGTCCCCCATGATGTGCACCAGACCCCCTGTCCATTTGTCTGCATTTACTTTGCATGGGAATGGTCTCTTTAGTATATGTAGGCCAGTTATTATATTTAGGCATGTCCTCCTGCACCTTGAAAGCAGAGTAGCCTGTTCTCTCTGGGTTAATGCTGTCCCGTCCCAGTGATGTGTGAAGGTGGTTTGCTTGGTTTCAGGGTGCATACATGAAATATCCAGAAGACAGTAGCCATTAAAGCAGACATACCCAGCCGTATTGTAGTGCATACTGCAGACATTATACTGTTTGTTGGGATCACAGTCTCTGACGCTGTCTGGCCATCTGTGTTAGTCCAATAATAAAGCATTGGTTCTCTTACACAACTGTCTTGACTCTGAACATTTTAAACCGTCAATGTGTATTCTTTAAGCTGAAACGTTAAGCTTAAGAGACTGGTCATTTAACATTTCATTTCTCACACTGTTGTGGCACACAACACAGTTTTATGAGTGAATCTCTTACGCTCATTGTTAACAAATAGAACACATTATGGCTTTGTGCGAGATGTCTCACACTGCTGTGTGCATTACAGACAGATCAAGTAGGATGGATAAACAATGTCGGCCATCTCCCTGTAATACTGGAAATGCTACTCGCTGGCCACACTCTCTGTAAATATTAATTGCTTCCCTAAGTGTAAAATCGATAGCAATTACACAAGCCCGAGTATTTCTGGTGCTCAGTGCTTATCTAAACCTGTGATCTGAGGATCCATTTTCATCACGGGAGCGTTTGACCCTCAGGTACTCTCTAGGACTTATGCTGTTGGTTCAGGACTTGGGAATTAAAAGACCTTTTTCGTGTCTCCTTAATGAAAATGATGCCCTGAAGCGACGGGTGGGCCTATTAAAATAAATCCCACGACACACACACACGCGTGCGCGCACACACACACACACACACACACACACACACACACACACACACACACACACACACACACACACACACACACACACAGAGAGAGAGAAACACACATGTGTTTAGTTTGTCTTTTTCTCTTTGTCTTTCGATTTTGCTCTCTTCTGCACACATGCAGGCTTGTCTTCCGTTTTAAAGCTTTAGGCTTTTTTATCCTGTGAAAACTAAATATTGGCTTTTGTCTCAAGTGATTTTGTCACACCCAAGGTGAATAAAACGACGAATGTTTGAACTGTAAATTTGACAGGCAAGATGGAAAAGTCTGTGTGCTCTGACTTTAAGCTTTACAATTACATTATTTTCTTCAGATGCTGTAATGGAAGCCAGACTTTAAGCACATAGCCAATGAAGGGAAAGGCCAAATCACTGATTTGGTCATTTTGGTTGGGGATAGGTTAACATCTGTGGTCTGACAATATCAAAATGCTTGACATGAACAATAAACAGTTTTGAGAGGGCTACTTAGTCAATACCTTAAGGAACCCCTGTTAAAATATAATAACTATTTAATTACTACAGTACTTACTCGTAAATTAGTTGATTAAATTTGATTACTTAATATAATTAAAATAATATGCATGGAGTGTTTTATGAGTTCCTAGAATATAAAATCCTTTGTTGTGTGTTAGTAGTTACATAGACATTGTCAAGTCGAAACGGGGCAAATGCAAACTAGTTATTTATCCACTAAGCGGTGCTTTAGGTTAATATTCATATAGGTTACTTTTTCCGTTAAAAAACAAAGTTCAAAGTCAGGAGAGTCTGTTAGTGCCCTGAATTTCACATTTCAATGACCTCATGAGTCATGATTAATATACGTTAAGCTACAATGCAAAACACACTATTACAATAATTGCTTAAAGGGAACACTCTGCATGAGATGGATAACGACTCCCACAGGTATTCATGTTTTCTTTCCACAAATAGATTCAACTTACAGTAAAATATTTAGGTTTAATGTGTATACACTGTGTACAAGAAACAACTTTACAACAAACCTTAGCATTTTAACGTTATTCTCCTGGTAATCATATACATGATATAAAAATATAATGTTGTTGGAACTTGGTACTCCCCAACACATCCAATAAAATCAAACAGGTTCTGTTCAAACCAACTGGTTCATTTTCATACTCCCAGCTTGTGTAACAGTCACAAGGGTACATGACCATTTCTTTTATTTGTAAAGACACACTTTTCTGCCCTGTGTTTGTGTATTTGTGCTTACTTTGCAGTTTGGGCTTACTTTGCAGTTCTCGTGATGTTTTTATCAAATATTGTATCGTATCAGGTTCAAGAAAGAAAACTTTGTATAAGGGTGACTTAATAATTTTTGGGTTTAATTACCAACATGTGGTCAAGTACATGTCAATGTCAATGTCAGCTTTATTTATATAGCGCTTTAGACAAAATACATTGCATCAAAGCAGCTTAACAACAGTAATTAATAAACAGTGTGTCATAATGCTTAATGTTAAAAGTTAATACATACAAGTACATGGTAGCAACAGGTACAGGGTTACTTAAACTAAATACGTTTAAAATCTTGATAGATGGATATTGTACATCATTTCATATACATAAAGGTGTAACACCCTTCTATAGTGTTATAATGACAGACCTATATTGTGAATATTCTACTGTCACAGAGAAAGGACCAGTGCATGTTAAACAGTCATTCTGAGTTTATAACAGTTAAGTTAACTGTAGCTGCCTGTTTAAAGTGAAGAGATGTAAGTTCAGACATTAGATTTGTTTTCCAACAGACATATGCACAGGTCTGACTGAGATTATGAGGATCTCTGTGTGCTTGGGATGGGAGGGGGATCCATTATGTTTTTGGCCTGGTTCCTTTATTGTTCTCCCGAGCTTGGCAGAGGTTACCTGGCACAGGCTGGCACCAGTCTGAACCACCTGCATTTAACAATAATGCTACAAGACTGATAAGAGGCAGAAGCATTAGTTTCTTTCCCTTTTCTTACTTTTTTCTCTGGGGAGATCTTAGTTTTTCTTAACTCTAATGTGCTTTATCTTCATATCTTACCTTACCTTGTTTAGTGATGATCATGTGCTTCTTGACCACCCAAGAGGTTACCGTTGCAGAAATGACAAATGAAATTCACCTGTGAACGCAGAAGTAGTATAACACCACCATGTATTCTTTGTCCTATTTGCAAATTATTTGCCTCAATAACATAAGAAAATAGAATGTTTATGTCAAAAAAAATTTATGTTTAAAAGTGTTACCAAAGATTCACAAATTAAACACCACTTCCGGTAGAAATCCGAATTGCAAAATGAAACTATAATGACTATTACTTTCAAAACGGGGTGAGAGGTAAAAAAGTGTAAATATACAGTAAACCTTAAATAAGAGACACTTAATGATTAAATATTTTAACGCAAAGCTGAATTAAATGTTTTTGACACTATATGTATGTCCCAGTGATTTCATGTGGTTTTCTATTTGCTAAATAAATATACTTTTCCAAAAAAAACACAAAAACAGCACATACTCTTAACGCAGAGTATAAGTAGCAAATCGGGATGCAAAACTACTTTTTGAAATTGCATATGAGGATATTCATATTAGTGCCTTTCAAGCCTTTAGGTATTTTCATGATAATATAGTGTTTTTAATGATGATGTTGAAAGGTGTTGCTTTATCAAAAGTATGTTATAAATGCCTCTAACTCATAGAGATGTAAGACCCCGCGCCCCCTCTGACAATTAATTGACATTTTGACACTATACTTGATGCACATAGGTTAACATGACATGCTGAACTAATATTTTGCAGTCCTTTTTCCCAAAAAATTCAATGTTTGGTTGATACAGCCGAAATCCTGGGAGGAGATTTTCCTTAATCGTGATTAATCGGCCTATTCAACCACCTCATAGGTCAGTAATATGTCACTGGTCTATTAAAATCTATAGTTATGTTAAATGCCCATTACATTTTAAATACATTATTCAAAATGTTTACACTTACATGTTTAGTGTAACTTAGAGTACATTTTTGAACACTTCAAGTGTTATACTCCTTTAACATGCTGTCCCAACATCCCCCATAGCTCTTGTGTGTTGTGAAAGCGTATAAATGATTTGGCAGAAGACTGCAGTATGCTGGAGGTATGGATGGCAAGCAAGCAAGATGAAATAAGAGCGCTGATGTTGTGATGAATTGCACGAGCCAGAAAACAACTCACTTGAGCATAAAATGAGATTTTACAAATGTGTTGTTACCTGACAGCTATGTGAGGGTGTAGATATGATAAACCAAGTCGTATGCTGGTGATGATCATGAGTAAATGAGGCTTTATCACCACAGGATTTGACTTGTTTCTGACCGTCTGCAGTCATTTATATGATGACTAGAATGTTCTGGTTTCAAATTGCTATCCAAAATTATGTGACAGTCAAAAGACTATTATGCTTTATATTTAAATGGCTTTCAATCAGCTTTGTAATATTTGGGATCTACTTGTTTATTTTTAGAAATTAAGATATACAAATAAATACATCTTAAAATCATACAGCACATTTTAACTTCCTTAATTTCTTATTGTATTGAAAGCAAATATACAAAAAAAATAACAATTTGTATATGAAATAAATATTTAATCCGAAAATGATTTAAATGAAACAAATATTGGAATACATGATTATGTTGTAATGTTATAATTATTTGCTAGAGTTTTATACAGTTTTATCTTGTAATCTTATGCACTTTTAAATGTATTTATTTCATGTAAATAACAATACAAAAAATAAATAAAGAATTGTATCTGTGGTTTACTTAAAGCCTGCTTGAATCTGGAAAATCCATTAAAAATCCATAAGTGAATTGGATGCAAAACATTTTTAATAAAACCTAGGCTTGATATTCAGAAATGTGCATTAAACTATACGTATGAAATGTTTTGTTCACTCAGTGTTGGAGTTTTAACTAGTTCTTTTCAGAATGTTCTGATTTTAGATTTAATAAGTAAACCCCAGGTCAACTACACACATTTTTATTTTGCACTGCACACTCGCTCATTGATTTCTCCAGTGAGAATGGACAGATGGACCGGGATAAATACAGCATCTCTTCATTGGCCCGGGTGGTGCACAATGCTGCTTGTTTGCCGTAATTGTTTAGCGTTGGCAATTGTCTATTGCTTTCTGCTCTGCCATTGTGTAGAAAAGAAGAGAACAGTGCATGCTGGGAAGGAGAGCGCTGGGGGTTTGGGCTGTACCCACACTCAAAGATTCATCCAAAACATGATGAGCTCATTGTTGTGCTGCAGTATATTTGGGTACAGGGTGGTGACAGAAGCAGTTGATCGGCGGGTCCTGTCACCACATCTGCAGCTAAATAAACACTTTGAAAGACCATACACAACCAAAACTACTGTGCTTTCTTTCTTTTTAATTTAAAACCTAATTATACTCTTGACTTGAATAACGCGTTTTCTGTAAAACATGTATTTGTTTAAGGGGTTTAATTGTGGATCACAAACGCATTGCACTGGCACTATTTTACACAGAAGTCAAGCTTTGTAATGCAATGTCAATGCCTTATATCATATAGCTCGTAGATAAGAAAGATACAATAAATCTGCACTTTTTTAAACTCAGTCATTCTATACTTTTTATTGTTTACATTTAAGCTTTGGAATATAAAGCACAGATATGTTTGCAGCTCAATTTCTGATTTTACAGTTTAATCTTAAAAGATAAAGATCTTGTTTTAATATTATATAATAAACCTATTATAGCTAGTTAATTAGTATTGCTAAAATGAAACAAAGATAAAACAAACAAAAAAAAGATTTTAAGGAGGTAGTTATAGTGAACAAGTTTTCTGTATCAGACACAACCTAACATATTCTTGGAGCACTATACTAACTCTTTCCGTTTAGATGGGATATGAGAAGATACTGTACAATGTGCATAGCCCAACTCAAGCACAGCTTCCTCTCCGTCTCTTATCTATCTATCTATATATGTATATATCTGGTAACAACGGCAAGAGAAATTCACGACAAGATGTGGGGTTTTTTCTCTTACCGGGAGCCGATCTACCGTCTTTATTAAATCTATTTTAGTGCTTCCGAGCAATGCACATTTTATCCTCTTAATAGTCAAATTAGTATATACTCCAGCAATTACTTAATGTACTCTAATGAGATTTCCCCACAAAACGGCAGGATTCATTTATTTTAATGCGTCGGGGCTCTTTCCAGGGAGTTTATGCATCATGCCCCTTCAGAAGTCAAGCGCTGCTGGAGTCATAAATAGTGTCTCATACTTGAGCTTTTCTTCTCCCGCTGGAGGATGAGCACCGGGGTGTTCAGGGTGTTGTTGACCTCTGCTCAGGTCTGGCTGAAGAACTCTTCAATATTCATGCGCTTGTGCATCTTTAAGGCACGCATTTTTAAAAAATGCCCAAGGGTTGCGCTGTGTTCGGAGCTGTGTTTATCTCGTATGCTTACAGCGCATCAAATCCGATAATATTTGAAATCTGAGCAACACAAAAAATGATACCATGTGAAATTGAATCATGCGCTGAACAAACTTTGCTTTTCCAATATTTTTGGTGGGCTCATATGGTTGAAATAAGCTGAAAAGGTGAAGCAGGTCTAACAGTATTAATCCTCGTGGACAGGAGATTTCCCAGCAAGCTCCAGATGTTATCATCGTATTGTTTTGATAGGGTTCTGCTGCAAATCCAAGTCAATAAAACAGAGTTTGCTCCTTCTTGGCCATAAAATGCATTTCTTAAATTCTCATGAGCTGACCAAAATAGCTTCACAATGTCCGCAGATATAGGTCTGAGCGTGAGTCTCTTTGTGTATTTCGGCTGCTGTTTGAATGAAAAGTGACCTGCAAGCCTTAGGGAGCCAAGATACCTTTGATGAGGCCATTTACGTCTCTCCTTGCACATCCATTATGGCCTTGAACCTCACTGTCTGAGACTCAATGCAGTTTCCTCTAAATGCACAACACCTACAGAGGGTCTGGCTGGTTTAATTCTGACCGTATTTCTCTTGTTTTTCAGGAGGGATTTTCGAACAAACCGATGGACCTGTGGCTCATGTGAGCTCTGAGGAGCATGCCTTTAAATTTGCAGTAAATAATATAAACAGAAACAGGACACTGTTGCCAAACACCACGTTAACATATGACATTCAGAGGATTAATATCTATGATAGCTTTGAGGCCTCCCGAAAAGGTGAGTGATGTGAAAATACGAACGCCTGGATTATTAAATGTTTTAGTATCAGGCCCTGTAATGAGAAATTTGGGCTTGTCTTTGTCTGGTAGCATTCTATATTATTCTTGTCTCTGATACCTATATAATTTAGCATGCCCTACTTAAAGAAGTTGTGCTATACAAATATAATATTTGGTTGATAAACAAATATGGTGCGGAATTTTCAGGGCATGTATTAATTTTGTACCACCACTTAATACTGAAAAATACTGCATCCCATAACCTAAAATTTTAATTACATAAAAGTTAATAAATAATAGTGAATTAAGAAAAAAATATTTTTAAAAGAAGCCATGTTTAATGGTCAATGGCATTTGCAGTTTTGTTATCAATTATAAACTGAAAATGTGTGTTTATGCACTGCAAAAAAACAACATTCTTATAGTCTCATTCTTATATTCTTTAGATTCTTATATTTTCTTTCACTAAACAAAAAACTTTTCTTGATTCAAAAATGATGAGATATTTTTGTACTTTAGAACAAGATAAATGTTTGGTAAGAATGTTATTTTTTGTATCGTGCTGTTTAGAGATTGTTGTAATCATATAATTGTATCTTTCATGTGCAGTGACATTTCTGTCTTGACATTTCTTTCCACATGACCTGCCGTCTGCCGTCGCCAGCATGTGACCAGCTGTCTTTAGGTGTAGTCGCCATATTCGGGCCGTCTCACAGCTCTTCATCCAACGCTGTACAGTCCATCTGCAATGCTCTGGAAGTGCCACACATTCAAGTGAGATGGAAACACCATCCCATGGACAACAGGGACACATTTTATGCCAACCTGTACCCAGATTACTCTTCTCTTAGCTACGCTATCTTAGACCTGGTTCAGTTCCTCAAGTGGAAGACAGCAACTGTGGTTTATGATGACAGTACAGGTGAGACGTAATGTCTTTTATTGTCAAGTCTGTCACTGTAAACAGTGTCTCATGATAAATCAAGGCCCCGTCGCCAAAGTAGGATTGTCACCTTTAAGAGTTTATTTTAGACTCTGTACTTCAGTGATAAGAACCTGCCGTCTCTTAATTTGTCTGCTGCTGTCAGAATGAATCCAGCCATGTACGGCAAACACTTGAAATCAAAGAAATCAAACAGCGCTCTTTCTGACAGCAATACAATGGAAAGCCATAAAAAAGAGAAACGTATCTATAAATATGCATTAAAACCAATTACACACAAAAAACTATTTGTGTTTGTTGTGTGTGTGTGTGTGTGTGTGTGTGTGTGTGTGTGTGTGTGTGTGTGTGTGTGTGTGTGTGTGTGTGTGTGTGTGTGTGTGTGTGTGTGTGTGTGTGTGTGTGTGTGTGTGTGTGTGTGTGTGTACTGAGTTATCAGCGCATGGCCTATAGTTTTATCTGCATATTTACTAAAACAAATGATTTTTTTTTAAGTATATTTTAAGTGTGCCTATCCGAAACAAAAATAAGACCGCATACCTTCAATCACATCCTAGGCTATGTTGTGTAGGGTAATAGGTAGTCTCTATACTTTAGATGTACTCAGTACTTCTTAAAAGTATTGTAAATTATCGTTCAATTGGCAGGCGCTTTTATACGATGCAACTGACAAGCAGTGTGCAGTTGACAGCTATTCCTGCAGAGAAAATGGGGGTAAGGTGTCCTGCTCAAGGACACTTCAGTCATCGTCTGCTGGCACTTAGAAACAAACCAGCAAACTTCAATCGAACCACCAGACCAAAACTGATCCTAGTCTTTAATTATTCAGTAGCCCAAACATACTGTTTTTATAAACACATGTTCATGTAGAATCAATACAATATAAATAATAAACAGTAAGCAAACTATAAACACTATGTGAATGATCCCCTGGGAGGAAAATCCAGTTTAAATGGTGATTATATGTTTGTGTCTTTTTCAATATGCTTTATGGTGTAATAAAACTGTAAACATCAACTCTTTTGACCCTGTGGATCAGCTGTTAGAGTAATAGATATGCAGGCATGAAACTATTGTGTATACACACAAGTTTATACATTTACTACTGTAATGCTTAGAGGAATTGTTAATCTAAAATGGAAAATTTCATAATGAATGACTTAACCTTTTCATTTTCAACCAAAGTATAATTTTGAAAAAGTAGGCCAATTTATTCCCAAGTGAAATTGAACACTTCACTGTAAAAACACTGGGAATTCCGGCATTATTAACGTGACATTTTGTGGTATGGACGTGAAATAAAAAAAACTCTTACCATAGAATTGTTACCAGTAAAGTGAAACAACTTTTTGTATATTCAAAATCCTTGTTGGTAGTGATTGATAGTTTATAGAGAAGTCTATGCACAAGTTTTGTATTGTATTCTACTGACAGAGGTATTTTTGCGCAGGATTGATTCGACTTCAGGAGTTAATAATGGCTCCGTCCAGGTATAACATCAGACTGAAGATCAGACAGCTTCCTATGGATACAACAGACACCAGACCCCTGCTGAAGGAAATGAAAAGAAGCCGCGAGTTTCGCATTATCTTCGACTGTAGCCACGCTATGGCCGCACAGATCCTCAAACAAGTGAGTTCAAGTTCTGTGAAACAACATCTCTGCTGTCTGATAAATTCACCGAGAAGTTCACAGGACAATATTGCTGAAGCTGTACTACTTTTGGGAGCTTTTAAAACCGTATTTGGTTTTTGTGTTCAAGGTTAAATTTGCAGATTTTGCTGTCATTCGTTGATGTTCACAAACTGTATACTCAGTGTATACTTACATCAAGGATGTCTCCTGTTTGTGACCCAGTCTGTAAAAACCAGCTAAGATTTTTGTTATGAACTTCAATTATATTTATATAGTATAATTATATAATTATAACCATTATATTGTTTACATTGCTGGCTAATGTCAAATATGGAAATCATACAAATATGAATAGCAAAATTCAAACTTGTAAGCTTTTACAGACAGGGTTACAGAATAGGCAAAGCTTGATACACTAGTAATATAGTTGCACAGATTTGACATGTTTGGTAATGTAATCTGTTTTTTACAGATTACAATTAAATTACCTTTATTTTTTATTTGGAATCACATATATTAAAGCATTATAATATTGTAATATTCACATACAAAATTTTGAATGTACTATATACAGTCACGGACAACATGATTGGAACCCATGGTAAATATGGGCAGAGAGGGTTGTAAAAATAAATTCTGCGTTGATTCTCCTAATGACCTTTTAGTAAAAAAAATCTGCAAATTCCCACATTACATTATATATTTTGGTTTTGAACAAATGTGGTGAGGGAAGATAAAATATTTAATATTTCTAGCAGAGCAAGTCATATTTGCATATTTGTTATCTGTTAGTATTTGATATATAAAACATGGTGGCATATATCTGAACAATATGATGAGGGCCTTTGGTGTAAATTATGTCCACAAAAAAGAATGCCTGGTGACATATAAAATGTGTACATGGGTCACTTTCTATCCCTGTTTTCTCCAAACCTTAGATGTGTTATATTTCCCCCAAAAGCTCATTTTGACATGACCATAGAAGCCAATCATGGATGAAGTTCCTGTATGGTAATTAATAAAGTGAAATATGTCTTTGCATGAGAACATGAGAAGATGATTTGTTTCCTTTAACAGCGTCTGAAATGACTTGGGATGGAGTAGCAGTTTATCTTTATTTTTAATATTCTTTTCCAACACTAAAATTCAAATGAAAACTGCAATTTTCCACCTATTCTCTTTGAATAGTATTTGGCCACTTAAATTGTCAATTTTTAAGTCAATATTGACATGCTTCGTGTTTTAAGCTGATATAGATTTTAACACATCTAAAATTCCTCTTTGCCTATATTTATAAAGGATGCCAATAATTTCGTCCATGAGCTTTTGATGAAATGCCCTAAAATCATTGATGTGTCAGAAATAATACCAATAATTCAATATTAAATATCAAATAAAAATAATGCAAATTAGATTTTCCGGTTTGGCTTTTTTTCTAATGAAGACAAAAAAATGTCTTTTATTTTAGTTTGTGGTCACTTCTGCAGGTTTACCTGAAGACTATATTGCTTCACATCTGATCTCTTGTTGCTCTCAGGGCCCTTAATAGGCTTAGACCTGCGGTCAGCTGTCGGTCAACCTGTCTGAGACTGCTTCTTTCCTGTCAGCCTCAGCTGAACTTCTGTCCATGCCTGTGCTCTCCCTCAGGCCAATGAGAACTACACTGGACACTGAATCCCAGAAGTCTTAGACTGTCTGTGCTTGTGTGTAATGCATTCTGCAGCCCATTGTGTAAAAAGAAATAGCTTCAGACTTCTGAACAAACTTGAATGATTGCAGGTTGGAGGAAGGAAAGAGTTTATCATTGAGTTTTCTGTCTGACAGATGCCATCATTAGAGCAGCTGGAATTTCTGAATAGAGACTGAGAAGAATTGATTGGCAGAAGGAGTGGCAGAAAAAAGTCAGTATATATGAGGATTTGGATTAGAGAAAGGTCCCACCTCTCATCCAAATCCTCGTATTCCACATCTTTCACAAATGTGGCAAAAAAATAATGCCAAGCACCATATGTCACAATCGCAGAGCTAATAATGCCATTTAATACTCACTTTTACTGTATGTGAAAGAAAACCGTGGCCAACATCTCATTTTGCACCCCACAAAAAGTTTCAGATGTTTTAAATGGGTAAATGAATGTCAAGAGTTGCTTTAAGTGGCCTTATAACCACTGAAATGTCGGCAGGAGTCCTCTGTTGTGCCGTACGACATGACAAAACATAATAGATCAAGCTGTCTCGAGCGGCTGCGGGCGGTTTCTCTGTTCTGATGCAATCTCATTTGTTAAACATTGTTTGTGTTTGCTGGCACAAGGATCGCAAATGACTCCAACATGACATACTGACCCTTGTCTTCGTCTTGTCTTCCCACAGGCCCAGATGATGGGAATGATGACAGAGTACTATCACTACATCTTCACCACTCTGGTAATGTAAAACAGTACTATTCTTCTGTTACTTCCACTTTATTCTTTGATAAATGGCTTTTTATTGCAGATTAGCTTTGGATATAGTTCACAGTTCCAATTTCACTTGAAAAATAGTCTTAATGTAGTTTTCAGTCGGCCAGAGTAATCATGTCTTTCCCCCTTCTGCAAATCTACACAACATCATTAAAAGCCTCTGCAGAAACACCAGAGTGGTTGACAATTGAATGTCGCCTCGGGATATTGATGCAAATCTGAATGAAGGATGGAGGATTTTGAATCCTCACAGATTCTTTTCTGACATGCCATGGTTGTCATCCGGAAATGTCAACCTCACTACTCTTAAAACATTTCCGCTGGCCTTTTAAAAGCTCCTCATATGTCAAGAACGTGAGTTATGACTGATCCTCGCTTGTTACCCAACACACTATGAAATCAACCAACTGTGTGATTTCTGTAAAATATTTTTTGTAGTACACATTATGTATGGGATTTTAATCCCATGTGTTATAAATAGAACATAAATGGAAGCATAATTTTAGTTTAATTGGAACGAAAAATAGTCTATGCATGTTTATGATGTATTAGATTAGTATACCTGTTTTTTTTAAACACAAACCATAACATGCAAAGCATTACATAGAAATCATTCAATCATCTTTAAAAAATATTTTACTCTTATTAAAATTTTCTATTGTAACTATTTTCTTTTGTGCACATAATATTGAATAATCAAACTTATAGTTCTCAAAACTACATACAGACAACCCCAACGTAAGACACAACAATCTTCAAGTTAAGTGTGCACTGGAATTGGTCAAATGTACACGTACTGTATGTAAACATTTGAAGAGCTCTTTTTAAAACGCTATAAATGCAAAATGAGTTTGTCATACTATCTTGTTGTGTTCTCTGCTCTATCAATGTTTCATGCCAAATCACTATATTCCTTCACAAAATTTATTTCAATAATTATTATTATTATTCAGTCATGCAGAAAGTCCGGATGATACTTATCTCATTCTTTAATAAAAAAAAAATGATTACGTTATAAGTAAGTTAAAACAGAACATGTTAGCGAAAATGAGTGCACTATGACATAATTATTGACACTGTATTTCTTATTTTAACTTACAAAATACCAGAACCGAGTTCACAAACATGATTAAACATACACACATTTTAAATGTCTCTTTGTTTACCTTATGCAAAGAAAACCTTTATAAATTTTAAATTATTCTTTATGGAAACTTTTTTTTACCAATAGTAAGTTAAACAGACAATAACATTATAGTAGTGTTATGCAAGAAAGGAAACTTTTGACTTTACTTAGGTTGTTCTCTCTCTGCAAATAATATCAATTAAAAAAACCAGTGACAGCTTATTTGTTTTGTAGCTCCATTTCTTCCAATAAACCTCTTTTTTTAAACGTTTTCAAACTCCTGCATTTCGAAATAATTTGGTTCTTTTTGATTTCTTTCGTTTTATTATAGGAAACAAGTTGGATGTTAAAGTTGATATCAGGTTTAATTGTTGATCTAAAATAGTGATGTAATTAACACTTTTACAAGAAATTAAAAAAAATAGCTATTATCCCCATTAAAGGACTGTGGTCTATTTATGACTGCAGCTCAGTCGCTCCTGATGCCAATGGCTCTTTGATTGTGTCAGGGTCTAGCTCTCGTACACCGTGGGCAATAGAATAAGCTTCGCACTGTACCCTGGATGTGGGGCTGTGCTCTGGGTCTGGATCAAAGCTGGTGAGTGGCAAGGTATTATTCACAGCACCCGTGTCACACAAATGCTCCCCAGGACCATATCAGGACAACTGCATTCTGCACGTGGTGTTCATGCTCAGCACATTGAAGGCGAAGAAGCCGAGGTCGGAGGAGTGGGTGTAGTTGAAAATCCCCATGAACAAGCCAGGTTTGGTCTTGTGGAGACAAGTTTTTCCGCTCCAGCAAGACACCCACCATCTCAGAGCCCTCATATTGAAATGTTCTTTCTGACTTTGGTCTCTCCACCTATTGGATACTTTCAAAGGCTCTGTCACTGATGAGTGCCTTGAATTGAAACTCATGTTGTTCTCTGAACTTAGCTTATCGATGTGCCCAAAGTTTCCGCTATCCCTCCTAAGGGTCAGGTAGTGAACATGCAAATGCCCAGACACTGCCTTCCCCTGCACATACAGAGAGCTTTAGCCCACTCCTGAAACCGCAGGCAGGGAAAATTCTCCAATCAAGAGAAAGCCAGCGGGATTGTGGATGTCATGTCTTTTGCATACCTGGCCCAGGAAGTGTCATGGCTCTTTGGAGTGAGAGCACACTCTTTTAGGAATATTTTACATTCTAACACAGGACATTCGGCCTCCGAGGGACATTATTAAAGGCACAATAAACTAATATTAGTTTTCAACATTATAAAGAATATTCTAAGAATTTCTCAAACAATGTTTGAATCTAGACATTTTTTTTGGGACACAGTGTTTCCGGTAATGCTTATAGAAATAATGGACACTCAACTTCATGCAGTCCAATTGTCTTATGATCTTAAAGTACCACAAGAGTGATTTAATTATTGTCAATACCTTTTTGCAATATATTCTACTTAATTTCACGAATGGTGGATGAAGAACCCAAATGCAGGTTGTGATATGGAAAAACAAGACTTTTAATAACAATAACAGAAAACAAAAACCCACGATGGGGAAATCGGGACACTAAACACTATAAAAATGGCAAACAAACACAAAACAAGGTGATACTAAAAACTAAAACAAGGCAAGAGAGGTACAATCCAAACAAGACCATGAAACACTAACCAGACCTTAACACGAACATGACTCTACACGAACATGTAGATCACTTTTTGAAATCCTTCATTCATTGTTTTGTGACTTCTTCAAAAAAACCATCTGATGCGTTCCTGTACGTCTCAATATCAAGGCTGTTTTGCTAAAGTGATTTTTGTCTGTGAGCATTATTTTCTGAACAGATATTATATGGGCTTTTTTTTAATATTCCGTATTTGCAAAGTATTTTAATGTGGCCATTTTATCATTTTTGACGATCTTATTATTCCTGTGACAGACCTAGTAAAGCATGTAGTGTTTGTGGTAATAGCTGATGCCTCTTTTCAAAATAAAGTCCATCATGTTTCCTCATCTCCAAACCAAGCCGGTACCTCAACTACTAATGCATACTACTTATACATGTCTTAATATTATACGTATGTAAGTTATCTACACAAAAATCTTCCACACTAACAAATGTACCAAATAAATCTAAAATATTGTTCATTTCTAAATCACTGAACTCGATCCTGACAGAACACGTGGCTTTACACTGGATGAGTAGGTTTAGCGGATTATAGGAACTGTGTTCCTATATTCAATGAATTTCAGTGGGAACCCTGGTGACTGACATCTTTCCAACCAGTGTGATTGTGGACGCTTGCTTTCACCAGAGCATACCTTCAGATGAATGCATTAAAATCACATCAGTTATTCTGCTGTTCAGAAATGAACAGCAGAATAATTCAGGTAATTGGAATTCAAATGATGTAACTCCCCTATATTGTGATAAGCAAACAGAATAATTAGCTGTGAATTCAATATTTGATGCAATATTCCAACTAAATTGGGTTTTGGGCATTTATACACCAATGTCACTGTAACAGTAAAACCAGAAAAACAAAAGATAGAACACAGCCATAGACTTCCATCTGAAAATGACAGTTCAGCAGAAACCATTGATGTTCTGGTCAGAATGCTGGCGGCTGGGGAATGTGGATTTCTTCTAACACGTTCAGCCCCACAGGGAGTTAATGAAACAGTCTATTATGTTGTAGCGGAGTCCTTTGCTGCCCCCACCAACCCAACATGTTATCGTGTTTGGCAATACGTGGGCTGGTGCTCAGAATAACAGCAGTGCGTGTCGTGTGTGTGTGTGTGTGTGTGTTGCTATTGTTCTCCAACATTAATTACACTCAGCAGAAGCGCTTTCAATGAACGCTGGCTTGTTCATTTTACAATTCATTCTCTGTAAGATAGCCGCACCATCTCGCCCTGACCCTGAAACTGAAAAGATCCTACGCTTAATCTTATTGCCATTTTACACACCAGCAATTTCATTTTCTGCGGATTTGGTGGCACATCATTTCCCTGAAAACATGCATTTTTAACAAGGCACACTGTTAAAAATCAGTGAATCCTCAGACATTGTGATACATTTCAGTGACAGCTTGGCATTCAGAGCCGTGTGAAGTGTTTATGGTTCAATTCACCGAATAGGAGCAATAAACACTGCATTACAGAGAAAATATCTGTTTCAATCTGATTCCTGCCTCACTGTCTGCGATATCATACACGCTGGCACAGAGGTCTGCATCCTACTATGCTTCATCCGGCTGTACCCAGGCGACCTCGAAAGCATGGTATTACCCTTAATCTCTTTTATTTTTCCTCTATCTTTTTCAGCTTCTGTCTATCTGCTGCTTTTATTAGGGAACAAAGAGACCTCTCACCCGGCAACAATGAAGCTGGTTAAATAAGATCCTTTCTTTCTATGCCTCCAGGATCTCATGGCCATAAACCTGGAGCCATATCGCTTCTGTGGTGTCAACATGACTGGCTTCCGCATCCTGAACGTGGACAATCCTCAGGTGGCGTCCATTGTGGAGAAGTGGTCTCTTGAGAGGCAGATTCCCCCAAAACCTGACTCGGGTCTTTTGGAAGGGATCATGACGGTATGCTTATACATTCTACAATGTTTTTGCAAACTAACTACCAATTTACAGCATTTTCATTCAGCAGACACTTTTATTCAAGGGGACTTACAAGTAGTGGAAGTGGAAAGCTATCGCTGATAAAAAACAGGGTTAAGGTGTCTTGCTTAAGGGTACTTCAGTCATTATCTGCTAACACTGAGAATCTAAGTCTTTGATTGTACAGCTGATAGGCCGACATGGACTAAAACAAGACTAGTTTCATTTCTATGGCTTCACTGCAGTGAAAACGCCCACACAGAGCTGCACAGTTTCTAAAGGTTGCTTTGAGTGCTAAATGGGCCTGTGGTACATAAATAAAATTCAAGGTGGGCAGACTGACACGTCTTTGTCCTCTATACACCGCTGAGAACAGCATATTACTACTATCCCTTAGGCAAGCAAGGGGTATGCACCTGAGGTTAGTATTGCTACAAAGAGTCAATAAGGGTTGATGTGGAATGTCTAGCCAGGCATCTGTTGAGGATTGGTGAAAGAGAATCACCATCAAACTTGCAAATATCCCTTCCTTTCATTCCATAAGAAACCAGTAGCAAGGTCCTCTCCAGTAGCAAGGTCCTCTCCTTCTTCTTTCCTGTGGCTGTAGCCTATCTGAACAGTTGGCACATATTTGGACGGACAAAGCTTCAAAGAACTTTACTCTCTAGGGCTTAATATCTCCAGGAGGTTGTCAGAATGAGTTAGAGGTAGAGCAAATGGATGTTGTACTGATTTTGTTCTTGCATCACGCAATATACACTGTCCCTCAACAATGCACAACGCTGCTCATATTTCAGATAAATAGTTTCCTCAAACCAGCAAGAGTCAGTAAGACTCTGTTCTTTATAAATGCTGGTTTCAATATGTACTGCCCTGTATATGAACACTGTACTGCATGTGTTCTCGCTCAAGCTGATTGCTGATCCAATGATATGGTTTAGATAAAGACTGATTCTTTTTTTATGTTGTCATAAGGGGGGTTTAAGATTTTATGTATCCTGAGGTAACATAGTAGTAATTCGTTTAATCTCTCCTCTTTGTTGTGCACTTAAGTGCTTGATTTGCAGTTCTGATTTTTCCAAAGAATGCCATTTTTAAGTATTTAGTTTGTAGTGCCTTGTTGCTGCTGATGTCTACTGAAGTCTGCATGTTTTTGATTATTATCTAGTACTTGAAATGGCAACACATGAAGTGTTGACTTGGATAATCTCCCTAGCCTCTTGATTTAGGTGTTTGGTAGATTTTCACGTTTCCCATTCTGGTGTAAGGTGTCTTTATAGTCCTTCACAAAGTCTTATAATCATGCAAATGATACTGCCTGTGGTTAATACAACACTTACATTAATGGTCCTGAACTTTGGCAAAGCTCTAAGCTGATCGGGTCATAGGCTTCTCTTGTTCTGCTGACTGCTGACATGTTTATTTCAGACAGATGCTGCTCTGACGTACGACGCCGTCCACATTGTGTCGGTCTCTTACCAGAACGCTCCGCAGATGACTGTCAACTCACTGCAGTGTAATCGGCACAAGCCCTGGAGGTTCGGCGGACGCTTCGTGAGCTTTATTAAAGAGGTAATGACATTGGCCCAGAGCAAAGCTGCCACATACACTAGACAACAAAGATAACATCCGATTTAAAAAACACATTATCATCACTCACACTTTGTATAGAGGTTTGCCTTTGTATGTATATACAGGACTCCAGTAGTGTATTTTGAGAGTAGTTGTGTGCTTTAAAATGCCTGAATGTCATTGCATTAGATAATATATCTGCTACTATTCCACAGAAGATGTTATATTGAAGTAGTTTAAAAAAAATAAGACGGGGAATTTCAACTCTGTCTGTTGTCTGCACTTCTCTGGTGTTCTGTTTTATATGGTTGCTTAGGTAACCAGAAATTTGGCCGCTTCCATTGACCGAGGCACTTCCGAAAGGCTGTATGACCGGCCGTTGGTACAACCAATTGTGTTAGTTTTCTTGTTTAGAGGCATGCAGTAGTCTCCACAGTAACAGACCGGTATGCAGTCAAACATGTGGAATTCACACATGCCAAAAGTTAAGAGAAAATAGATATTTTTCTCTCGTGATCAAGTTCATTTAAATATATATTCTGTGTTGTTAAGGTATCAACATTCTTGGAAATATCTTATTTTATGTTTTGCAGAGGACATACATGTTTAGAATGACATGAGAGTGATTAAATGATGACAGAACTCTAACTTTATGAGCTTTTACGGTTCAGAAAAGTGAATATGTGATTCTGATCTCCAGCATTACATTTTTGATGATGGCAGAAGTTTTGATATTTTGTAATCCAATGAAATAAGATTCATTAAACTTTAAGTGTGACTAAAGAGTCTAAATACATCTGTATTGCGCTATTGTTATAATATAAATTAAGAAATGATCTGGGTTTTAGACAATCCAATTTTCCTGATAAATAATAATGTCCTGTCAGCATCCATTTGACCTTCTGAAGGATGAAGTAGATTTCAGTAAGTTTATGTTTGGTCGTTCTTTTTATTCTGGCTCCACACTCCTATACACCCAGTATCCCACTTTCTGATGTGAGTGGAATAATCAGCTCTTACTTCAGCTCACAAGAGAGAATTTCATCGAGACCCGTAATAGCAGATTAGAGTTGTTGAACCGCTCCGTGGAGAGAAGAGAGAAATAAGGGCCGTGGAGTTGGCGTGGAGAGCGTTGTCTCCCTGTTTTGGGTAAAGGGAACACACTCAGTTATTTCTCGCTCTTGTACAGTATATGGAAAGCAGAGGTGTTTCATTTGAAGGAGATTATGCGTGCGTGCGTGCGTGCGTGCGTGCGTGCGTGCGTGTGTGTGTGTGTTGTTCTGTGTTTAAAGAAGAAGGGAGAAACCGAGAGGAGGAGACACAGTGTAATGTTTTCAGTGTCTCCGGAGATTGTTGCGATGGTCTTTAATTATGACAGAGGTCTGGAGGGAAGACGCATTGGAGGCGTTGAGATGTAAAATGTAATTAAAAAGGAAATAGAAACGTGTGTGCGTGTATGTGCGTTTGTGGAAAGTAGTTTGGCAGTATTCACAGTTCAGGATCTGACTTGGTTTAAAATGTAAGTTTAAATCTGAATTAAACTGGCCAGACACACCGGACGTTCACTCTCCATCCACTGCAATGTTTCACTCAAAAGACTTTATTTCCATTTTAAAAGATTTGTTTTCTTCCAAATAAATTACGTTTTGGTTGTAAATTGGGGTGTTTGCAGCTGTGTTGTATTTGCTAAAATCTCTTATGTGTTTTGTTTGAAGTCTCATTGGGACGGGCTGACTGGACGGCTGTGTTTTAACAGGACCACAGGTCTGCGCACTGACTTTGATCTGGACATAGTGAGTCTTAAGGAGGATGGCCTTCAAAAGGTAAAGTATCACATAAACGCGCAAAACTGCGTGAAATGACTGCTCACATCACACATAGTATATCTTTAGTTTTACATATATGTATGAATAAATGTAAATGTTTTTTCTTATTCCGACAGCGTTAGAAATTGTACTGAACTGCACTGAAATCGACACAATACATCTAAAACTGCAAATTAAATGAACAGTTAATTTAATATGTTCAGCGGCTGTATACAATTACATAGCTTTATTATTCAGTCATAGGAATAAAATGCACAAAGTGCTAAAGAATTATACTTTAAATTGCAGACACATTTGGCTTGCCTTATCTTTTGTGCCACACTACATACTAAAATTTAGCCATGTAAGTGATTGTTTCACCATTTTAGGAACCTTGTGATCTGCATTAAACTCCTATCTCTCATTCGGTCACCATTGCCGAACAAATAAAGAGCAATCTATGTCTTGCGTTTAATTGACCTCCTAACAAGGAAGCAAATGAGGTGTTTAAACATAAGCATAAGTTAGTGGATCATAAAGCAAATTGGATTAGAGCACAAAGTAGAGTCAATTACAAGCCTTTTGAAGTCAGATTCAGTCGTCAGGCGTGTTACATGAAACAGCAGTCTCTATTTAGTATTGATAAATACGTGTCTGTATGATTTGTGGACACAGAAATTGTTTTTGTGAAGACTCTCTTTTAGGTGCCAGAAACTTCACCAAACACCTCCACACAATCTGTACTTTATCATTCCCGGAAAAACTAATCTCCCGCGCTGCACATTCTCTGTGAAGACATCAATTTCAACCGTTCTGGGAAGACGTGTTGATGAAAATTGAATATTAACCTGTGTTTTATGTTAGAATAAAGACGTTCACGGGAAGAAAAATTGCTTTACAAACGCATTCATTTTAAGGAGGCCAAGAAAGTCTCCTGACGGCATCCTAAATGAATAACTGTAGCATCCCCCGGTAATCGCTTTAATGAATTGAGTTAATTGCAGTCAATTTGCAAGAATGGTACATCACCCTGTAATGTGTCTCGGCTCATCTTTCTGAATTCACACGCCTCCGCACAATCCTGCTAATACACGTGTCAAATCAAAAGCATATGTCAGCCTTTGCGTCAGGTGCTCATTTCATCTGTAGAACTTTAATATTCACATAGCAGCACCCCTGAGAAGGGGCTCCACGTGCCCTGGACAAGGAAGATTCCCGACGGTCCTGAGGTTATTTACAGTAATCATTTGTTGAAGAGTGACTGTACAACATACAGGACTTCTTTCTCTCGCTGCAGGGAATGTTTGGGTACAACTTGTCTGATTTGCTCAGTATGTACGAATGTTAACTAATGAAACAATACTGGTGTCAAATATCCCTTGAGACACATGGATGTTCTGAGCTGAAATATATTCATTTTTTGTAGATTGATTCCAGTGAAGAAATTCATAAAAACATTTACAGGATAATATTATCCTCGATGTCCTTTTAAAAACATCAGCGTTATATTAAATGTTTCTATGAGATGGCATTGTGGAATTAAAACTGCTTGTCATGCCATTGGTCGTAACTGTATTGAGCAGTAACTGTATTTGGTATTGATAAGAGCGAAATTCTAGCACCGTTATAAATAGTTTCACAAGCCTGCCTCATAATTAACGTCCAGTCAATGTTTGTGGTTTATAATAATTATTTCATTTCTTTTATTTATTTTTTATATTTATATTAATTTGTGGAATGGGTTGCGTAACTTTATCACATTTAAGTTTAGTCAAGGATCATACTTACTGGACATTCTTTATCTTGCTAGCTTTTCTCATATACTTAATATTTGTTTTAGTTGCTACAATGACTTTTTTGGGATGTGTACCACAAGTTTAGTTTGCATGCACAATAACATTTATGTTGTTACTTTAAAACTGCCTATAGGATTAAAGTATCGTAACGTCTGAAAAAAATACATCCGAGTACGTCACCTTTAATAATAGTTGCCAAACAGTGTTACAGGTTTAAAATTCATGACAATGTTTATCCCCCTTTGTTCTTTTTTCCCCAAAATTGAATTGAGAAGCAATCTCCTTTGGTGGAATTGCCCTTTCTCTGATGTTAATGTATTCGGAGTGTATATGCAAGGGCCTAGCTGCTCACCAACACAAGCACAAACCTATTGGCATAAAAACGAAGGAGCCAATCAACTAATGCTTCAAGATGGGCTCAGCACAGGGCCGCTAATGCGCTTCAACGGGTCACACAGGTAAGCCAAGCCAAACGTGCTCTGACTACATCAATTTCATCTTTTCAGGTGGGGAAGTGGAGTGCATCAGGGGGTCTGAACATCAGTGAGGTCCCCAGGCAGAACGGCATGAACATCACAGATTCACTTTCCAACCGCTCGCTGCTCATCACCACGATCCTGGTGAGGTCACTGACACACTCCATGTTAAGGACAGAGGGGCTTTTTGTCTCTTCCTCAACGTTTCGCGCTCTTTCTAATGCTCGTTTTCTTCCTTTAGGTCAGTGTACAGGTCGCTTTTCAAGTAATGAAACTTCCGAGCTGTAGACTCTCATTTCATTTCCCCTCACAGTAATGCCAAATAGCTTGCTGTCCCTTTCAGTGTTTTAGTCCTTGAAATAAATTGACCTGGCTGAATCAACAACACCAGATGTCGTTCCCTGTTTGAAATGAAGTATCACCTTCACCCCTGGTTGTGTCGACTGCTCTAGATGCACAGAATTAGAGGCAAATATAACTCATTTGAGTCATTTGAACGAAAGCCATGGCAAGCCATGAATAGCAGTTTTTTAAGCTGAAATCACTGATCCCTTCCGTTTATAGGGATAGTTCTGTCTAGAAATTATTTCAGAAATTACTCAACCTTAAATTTGTTCCAAACCTTTATACATTCCTTTGTTCTTTGTTGAACAGAAAGATAGATAGTTAGAAGAAGGTTAGCAACTGAGATATCTGGTGCATCACCATACGTTATGCTGGCTGGAAACCTGCTTCACCGTGTGGCAACAACCACAATCAGATGACTTGAAATTACATGCGCCTCTGTCTTATCTGCAGTTTCACAAATGCCGCAAGAGTCGCATTTATGCATGTGGTAGGAATGTTTAGGAAACCTCTGAAGACTTATTTTGGACAGGCGTGTGAGTTATCAACATGGATAAACACTGTTATTAAATGTGGATTGAGCAGCAAGACTATAATTACCAGTTGAGTTGTTGATAGGATATAATCAAAGCTTTTCTAGAAGCGAGCGGTGGTCCTGGCCTCAGGGTTTAATGCAGCATGAAACGGATGTAGTAAACCAGGTTCAGCCTATGACCTAGCACACGTACCAATTATCACAGTTAGAAGTAATGGAATATTAATATCCTTATCCCATCAGAAACAAACAATGCCTAAACCCACGCACGGCTGCAAAAGAATGTTAGGATATCATATGGTTGCATCAGCTTTCAGGAATAATGTCAGATGCTTTTCAAAAGACATTAATTAGCACTTCCCTGACACTATTCATTCAGTTTTTCACTCCGTTGGCTACATTTGAAGATTATTTCCCTTCTGTTTTGGATGGAAATGCAGGCGAAGGGGTGGACGGGACTTTACCACCAAACCTTAGGGAATTTGAATGGCTTTGGAACAGATGGTTACAGCTGAAGGTTTTTTTTTTTGCCATCAAACTAAGATCAAGATAATTGGACAACTTGGAAAAAGTTTAGCTTTCGGTTTTGTTGTACATGTCACACTCAATCTTCAATAGCATGCTATTTGAAATTTAGTTTAAAGAAGAATTTATAAAAATCTATGACTGCCAACATGTTAACAATACAGCTGGGAAAAAACCACTAGAGATGTAAGCACAGTCTAAGGGGTGAATTTTTTTTAAAGTGTTGCTTTGTAAAAATCTTTATGGTATGTAATAAATTCATAAGTGCATAGGGGCTCTCTAAAGACGAACACATCTGTTATAGACTGAAGAAGGCAGCAGTCTTGATCACAGAACTGTTAATGATGTAAAAAACTTTAAATGACAATGGCTTTACTAAAAATATTTATATCTGCTTTTCATTTAAGCCAACATGAAATCGTATTCTTTAAAGACCAAGTGACTTGACATCAGTTTCCATGATGTATCCCTTAAGGATGAGAGCCATGCACTATTAAGGTGAACGTATCCATAGAGACAGCCTAACATGTCAACTTGTTGTTATTTATTGGCTGAAATAAGAGGGCACTTACAGTCATAGAACCTCTTAGAGCTATCAGTTTTTTTTAAGACGAGTGGCAAAAGTTAATTCCTTTGCCTGGTAAATGTTTAAGTCCATGCCCTATTAAAGTTACTTCTAACCTGAGCATGAGTTTCAGGGTCTGAGGAAAGTTTCACACCAAGTCAGCTGTTCCCAGATGAGATCTCGAAGCAACTGAGACTCATACTGAGCTCAATAATAACTTAATAAACATCTGAAACCTTTCTAATTGCAGTGCATACAATGAACTGGTTGGTGTAAATTGAAATATCAATCTTGGTTCTAATATGATGCATTCACTACAGACTTTTTTGAATCCTCTCCTCTTCCTCGCCAAAGCCACACAGTATGGATGTGTATTATCATGTAGAATTAGTCACCAGCTGTGACACTGTGTCCGGACAATTATCATCCTTCTGTTTAGATTTTTGAACTCAGCAAAAAGTGAGGAGATCATCTTTTCAATGTTATCTTCCTTTAAGCCTTGAAAACTTGTTCGACTGCTTTTGTATTTTTATTTTTATTTTAGGGTCTTAGAGCTTCCTAAACTTGAACCTGGTCCAACACCAGGGGTTTGACCCTTCTTAAAACACTGGCTTGTGCTCAAAAAGTTAATCTGGCCATCTGGGGCTTTATGTGTGTTGAAATATCAAAATTAAGAATTGGCATTTGCATCTTTTCCCTTAAAGTCACTGAGCATGCCGAAGTAAACATTAAAACCAGGGTTCCTCAATTAGTGTTCTTTAAGGGCCAAATTTTGACAAAAATACAAACAAAGGCCATAATTTCGTGACCACAAAGTTTTCTTTATTATTCACATAATTATTATGGTTACCAATTGTGTTAGCTTCTGTTTGAGGCTCTCAGAATGTTCTGGATAGTAGCGATTACAATTGGTGTTCACAGCACACAGACATTCTACCGGGCTTCTGAAGATGTTTCTTAAAATGTAAGATCCGGTATATTAACATGGTTTTACACTACACTCACACGCCAGCTGTATACTTTAACTTCAGCCAACTGTTTGTAATGTCAAGAGAGTCTGTGTTTTCTCCTCTCGCAGAACTGCGTGTGTGCTCAGTCAGCCGTCCAAGGACATAACTCTCATTCAGTTAGTAAAACAGCTTCTCATTTGAGCTGTTGTATTGGTACAGGAGGATCCATACGTCATGCTGAAGAAGTCTGACAAGGCACTGGTGGGCAATGACCGCTTTGAGGGCTTCTGTATCGACTTGCTAAAGGAGCTGGCCAGCATTCTGGGCTTCTCCTATGAGATCCACCTGGTGCAGGACGGGAAGTACGGCTTTCAGGATGATAAGGGCCAATGGAATGGGATGATAAAAGAGCTCATGGAACATGTGAGTATCAACAAAATATGTAAATAAAGTAAATGTGTTTTTAATTAATTGGTATAGTGTTATTAATTAAAAAAGTGTAATTTAATGTCCAGCATTTCTAATGTCAACTATTACTGTGCACTTACAAAAGTATTGTATTCATAATAAAGTCGTATGAAACGATTGCTAATATGAAAAATTATCATTGCATGATACTAAAATAAGACAACAATGTCATTAAGTGAATGCATGGCTCATTGCGGATAAACTCCCACCCTCTCTAGGTATGGGTGAAAGAACACACTCACACACCTGGATCATAGTGGCAAGTGCTGCTACAGCAAAGCCACGTTTAACACGAACACACACACACACACACACACACACACACACACACACACACACACACACACACACACACCTTTATGGAGTCAGCAGAAGCAGACAATGCTGCCCAGCCCATTCTCTCAGGTGTCTCATCCCATCGCCCTTCCCCGTCCTCAGCCTCTCAGGTCAGCAGCAGCCCCGGGCTGGAGAGCAGTAATAGCTTAAGTGGCATTTAGTGGAGGAAGTCATATGTTGGGAGTCAATGGTGAGGTGCTGCAAGGGTTGGGAGAGGTGACTTACTGCGGCGGCACTTAATCTTCCTCGCGCTCCGGCCAGATCTAGCCAGATTGCACTCACCTTTAGGGGAACAAAGGGATTATGGCTGAAAGGCTCCAATGATGGTGTTTGTTTTGACAGACAGTGGAAAAGTATAATAGAATGATTATTCTATTGATTATTTGAAATATAGGTGAAGTTTTACTATGAAACATCACTCTCGCCGCATTTATTTGCTTGAAGCTTCATTTGTGCTTTTGACATTACATTACAAGACATTTTGCATTTGGGAAAACCCAAACATACAATTAAGGAAATATAAGCCCACTTGGTAAATTGACAAAACTAAACAAAAATCTAAAACTCAACATCTTTTTTTTTATAAAAAAAGCCTGGCAAAAAGCCAGTCCTTGTTGACGCTTCAGGATGGTAAATCAACATGGTGGAGTTACATTATTCTTGAACTGTGACCCAAACAACTTTTTATGGATGTGCAGTTTTCCTCTTTTTATTAAGTTCTTCAGACACCAAATATCAACTGATCAAATATGATCTTTTAAAAGTCTAGCAGCTGAAATTTTTCTCTTTGCTGTGCATTAAAACAATATACATAATATATATGACACTCTCTTTGCACAGTTTTATTATATTCAGTGCGTTAAAATGTCCTGATAATTGCCCTGATGTTAGAAATGATAATTATTATTGTCTTACCTATTTACTTTAAACCACTTTTTATTTTGTTTAGCTTGACAATCTTTTGCTGCTCATCAGAAATATAATCTTTGGTTTTCCTATTGTTATTAATCATTAGGGATTCGTGGTTTGTGTTACTAATATTTTTTCTCTTGTGCAACAAAAGGTTATGACTGGACAACGTTTCTAGTCACCTTTGTGTGAAAATATAAATACCAGTTGGAATGCATTTCAGAAATAATATGCTTGTAAGAACTTCTGGTAGGACCAATATTCCAGTTTTAATTTAATGAAACATTGTTTTTTTTAAATACACGAATGAAAGGAAAAGCAAATCAGAAGCATTCTTTGCTTATATTTACCAAACGGGCTAATATTTTTGTCCATAACTGTACATGCTTTTGTTATAGATGTTTAGGATGTTTCAAGATATTACAATTAGAATTAGAATTACAATTATTCATTTGGCTGACGCTTTTATCGGACTTACAGTATGATGTAGTCAATCATCGCTGCAGAGCAAACAGGGGTAAGGCGTCTTGCTCAAGGACACTTCAGTCATTGTCTGGTGGCCCTGGGATTCATACCCGAATCCTTCTGCTTACAAGTCCAACTCTCTACCACCAGACCATGACTGACCAGACCAAGATATGAAACATACAGAATGGTATTGATGATACCAAGACATCTCATATCTCAAAAGATCAACCGAAATCTGATTCCTATGTCAAGACATCTCTTAACTACAATAATGCCTTCAAATTTTTGTATAAACCTGAAGGTATGTACCAATGCTTGGTTAGATGGGGTCACTACATTTACAGAGATATTGTTGACTTGATTGAAAATGAATGCACTGACACTATTTAAACTGATCAGAGATAACATCCCTGAATTGAAAATGAATGCAGAGACTTTATTTAATCTGAACAGAGATGACATCATCAAACTCAATGATGAACTGCCTTTAACTATCATCTTGCATAATGGACACACTGTTTTACTTATCAATGTTGTTCAGCTTTTTGGACGCAATGTATTTTCTTAAAAGCGCTATATAAATAAAGGTGACTTTGACTATGACATTAATGAAGCTTCATCAAAAACAAACATGTGATGGTTTTTAATCTTTGCTTTTTTTAAATAAGCCCAAGTTTCCTTTCTCGTCAGACGTCTTAAGCCTTTGGCTCAATGCCATGGATTTGGCTGTGCGGTATACTTTAGCCTTATCAGATGGCCCGCGCAGTATCGAAGGTGTGCTGTGTATTTTTAGTGCACTCATTTTGCGGCTGAGTGCCCTTCTTGCTGCTGTCTATATAGATAAGCTGATCTGGAATCAGCAGACCTGAAAAGCAAACTAAGAAACAAGCTCTGGGACCTGACCTCGGTCCGCCTCGTGAGGCAGGGCTAGATAGACTGTTTTCATGTGAGTAAACTCAAAGCTTTATCTGTAAAGAAGGATTTATAGACTTGATGATTTCTCAAGCGATTCTCTTCAAACGTTGCAGCTTGAGCCTTTCACGAAAACAATTTAAGACGCAGGAGGACATTTTGGAAAGCGCTGAGATTTCATAAGCTATTTCCGTGAATTCGAAATGGCTTTTTTCATGGATGGCATTTGAGCGTCAGTAGAACCAGACGCTCAATCGCAAATTGTTGTTGCGAGCTTAAAGGGGGCAGAGCGTCCTTTATTAATGGACCCTGTCAAAGTTATTTATCAGCTCTATTTATTTTCATCAGTATTTTTTATTAGCTCTTACAGAATTTTCATTACTCGGGCATTGTTCTTTACACCCTGAGTGTGTGTTATTACTGGCGTGACACGCGCATGTAGGGTCATCCATTGAGAGCTCGTAGATTTCAGAAAGTCGACAAGCCAACGCTTTGGTGGTTATGTGCTTGTTTTCAGCTGATAAAGTGCCATTAAATCACAGGGTGATACATTTTCACTGTCACCCTGCGTGTTCACATTAATCATTGTTTCATAACTGAATTACCCAACGCTTTTGCTCTGCTGCATCTATTTAACGCTGTGATGCTCTTGTAGGTTTATCAAAATAAGACAAACCTCTTCATCCGTCTTGGTGCCTTACAAAGTCCCAACTTTAAGGAATCTTCAAAATCTTAGTTGCTTTCAGAACTAAACTGGAGTGAGATTACAAAGAATTGCAAAAATGTTTTGTACTTTATGTTTTTGATTTGAAATTATAGACACAAGACATATTTTGTGTTGTGAGACATATATGGTGATATACAAGGCACACTTATGTCAATTTTATAAAACACACATTTTACCACAGACATCCTAATGGTAACATTCAGGGTTGGTGCAGTATTCAGCCAGGAGAGCAGTTCTATATGTAGAATGAAAATAAGGAATAAACAAAAAAAGGCTGGCAAAAAACAAAGTCTGTAACACACTAACATACACTAACATACACTTACATTTAACAACTGACAATGAATAAGAAAAAATCAAGGATTTATAAACACTGGGAAACAATGAGGAGAGGACCAATGAGCAAAAGAACTACACAGAACTACAGAGTACATGACACCTGACAAGCAAAGTTAATAGTCCATAGAAACAGGGGAACAAAACTCGAATCATAACACTAATAAATACACCTGAACAACAACCCATATCCAACCATTCATTACATTACATTAAGATATTACAGATTAGATGCATCATCTGCGGAAAATATCTATACATCTATTCAAAATCACTTCATCTTACACATTAAACAAACTTTATACAGTAATATAAATATTCACAAAATCTAATCCATGTCCCTGTTGATTTGTACGTAAAACTTAAATCTGAAACAGGATAGTAATCAGTAGAATAAATTTTTTTTTTAGTTTTAAGATTATTTCATCATTGTTACTGTGAATCATATTGACAGAAAGAAGAATTCACTGACCCATGTGTGAGTTTCCAAACATCTGCCCTTAACTTGGAATAGCTCTTTATAGGTAAATGTTAAATATATGCAGTATAATATATTTCTGTTTGTTGCGTTTAAGCAACATTGAAATAGCTTCTTAAATATTTAGGTGGAGAATTATGTCTTATCAGTATATTTTGCTATTTTTTTTAAACTTGACGGAGCTAAAGGTCACGGTGGAGGAAGGACTAACTGATGCAACATGACTTATTAGACTTGATTTAGTTCTAATGGATGATCTCATTACTCATCCAGCCCATGACTGTGTTAAGAGCTGCCTAAGCACGTCATTTCTTTCTGTTAAAGTCATTAATCTTTACTCCGGCCGATAAGCCGGAAGGTTAAACCAGTCCTGCCTCATTGTCTCGCTGTACTAACTTTGACTTGGTGTATGTAGGGCCCTTAAATATATCACAGCTTATTGCCAAGCTTAATCATTTCCATTAAAACCTAACAAGAATAGACAACGTGCATAAAGGATTATCACAAATGAATTTGACATGTCCATTTACTATGAGGGAATATTGACAATGTGGAAGTGCTGTAATGATCCCATGTGAATGTCTTTATTCATATGACATAGGTAATGCTTCCCATCAAATCTGAATGGATAGTTGGTGAAAAGAGCAGTAAAAACTAGTCTCATGCTTTCTGCAGCTTTAACTCCTAAAAAAGACATGGACAGAAAAGCCATCAGACTGACAAGTTTAGTGTGGGTTTATCAGAGAGATGTTATTTCAATAACATTGCAATGGCAAAAAAATATATTTTTTAAAAAGCCACATACTGTGGATCTACATGAGATTATCTAGCGAACCTGCTGATTAAAATGGTCAACCGTCATTATCTTTCTTGTTAAGATGGTTGACCAAAAAAGTTAAGAAAGCTAGTTTGATTCTTTATTTGTGGCTTTGTAGTGCTTAAATAGTTTAGTAAGGACTCAGCAGTGTGGATAAGATAAATATTAAATGAGATTGCAGGTACCTGTAGACACACTGGACTTTTTTTCTCGCCCCTTCATTGTAGTTTACCTCTGGTTAGTCACAGTCTGCTTAACTGTAGCTTTAGTTTTAGGCAATAAAGGCTGTCCTTCCATAAACACAGCCCGGAAGAACGAGACCAAAGCTCAGACAGCAGGAAAGAAGGAACAATAGGCAAAATGCCAGTAGAATTCAACAGGACGGGTCACAGCAATGAAATGTCAGAGTAAGGCAAGAAAATGGAACGGCGGTGTTATGGCAGAATAAAGAAGGACATCCCATTGTGATGAAAATGCTCTATTCCATGATGGCCGGAACACAGTGTATTGTAAGAGCAGAGTCTAAAACCCGAGTTTCATGATGTTGGGGGGAAGGAGGCAGCGAGGCGTGCACCAAGCAGCTGGTTTCATTAACCTCCTGTCTAACCCTGGAGAGAAGAAAGCAGGGTAAGGCGATGTAAATGGTGACCTTCTAAATATGCAGCCAGACATGAGCGAGTGAACACCTCCCTGCTCCTACCATTCAAAGAGAGGGAGGGAATGAAAAAGCATACAGTGAGGAAACTAGGCCACTTGTTTCAATAGTTGAGTCACCTTGGCAATACTGACTTTCAGCCCGGAGGTGTGAATTTGCCCACGTTACCATGTGTGATGGGCTGCTTTGTATGCTGTCAAATCTACATTTCCCACAGCAGATATTTTCTCAACATTCCGCTCTGTCTGTAAGTTCACGTTGAAGACATGTTTGCTTGGTTTTGGTTGCATAGGGTGATTGTCATACTCAACATGTATTTTGGATTAAGGATGAATGTTCTGGCATGCCATTAATTCAGAAAACAGTAACATTTCCAGTTTGGAATTGACAGCATTCTTGAACACTATTATGAGCAGTTTTTGGTTGGTTCAATCCCTAAATGAGACTATAATATATGCCACTCCCTATCACAGAAACCTGAATTATGTACCGGGACCCATGTACCATTTCTACTTGAATCCCTGTATTTGGAAACATATTGACTTTCAGATGTTTGGATCTAATATTAGATCTCTACATTTATTTAGTATGTTTTTTTTATATAGTACACTATCCCTTAAACATCACATTTCAAAAATCCTTTCATGTTGACCTTGAACGCAATATAAGCCTTTGTTTGATACAGATGTTTGCTTTATGTACTGTAGAGAGCTGACCTGGCCGTGGCTCCCCTCACCATCACCTTTGTTCGTGAAAAAGTTATCGACTTCTCCAAACCCTTTCTGAACACTGGCATCAGTATCCTGTACCGGAGACCCAACAGCACCAACACTGGGTTCTTCTCTTTCCTAAATCCTATGACCCCGGACATCTGGGTCTACATCCTGCTGGCATATCTGGGGGTCAGCTGTGTGCTCTTTGTCATTGCCAGGTGAGTAAAAAGCCACTGTTTATTCACTTGTGACCATTATTTTGAGTTTATCACACACTCTTGGTTGTATGAGAAAGACATGGAGATTGGATGTAGTTTTTGGGACAGTAATGTATCACCCAGAATATTCTGTTACCTAACAGATCATGTGACGAAATGTCATACATTTAATCTTTAGTTGACTTAAAGTAAAATTCCTATGCATCCAGCGTTGTGTTTTATATTTGTAAAAGAATAGTGCAGCTGACATTGAACTGTACACGCTTTATACAATTGTAATGAACTAAGTGTAAAACCCGGCTCACGCAAAAACGTCAGTGTGCAGAAAGAGTTGGTCACTAAAGTTTGGAATCAGAGCTGCTATATTAAACTTGCAACGAAACTCTCGCACATCCAATCAACTGCACCATATACCATAAATGACAATTTTTTCGCATCTTGGTTAATAAACATGTGTTATCTATTAGCTTGGTACACTTATTAGTTAGCTTTAAATCCTACCTTTAACATTACCGGAAAAAAAAACTCTATTATTTGAAAATTAATTGTTGGTTATATATCCAACAGTCTGCTCAAACCAGCTGTCAATCAAAAGAGTCTATCATAATGATACACCCCATTTTTATAGCTTCGAATTACTAGCTGAACTCAAACTTATTAGAAAAGAAAATACTGAACATATATTAGCGTCATGATCATATTATGGTTAATTTGACTGGAAATGTATTTTTTATTTGCACCCAAGCCTTATTTGATAATGCAGGATTTATGAAATGAAATTACACCAAGCCGCTAGGGGGAAATCAAAGATCCTGCTAGTTCACCTTTCAGGACTTGTGAGGCAGAACATGACAAATTTACAAAACAAGCAAAATCGGTAATCCAAGTCGTGCGAGTGCAACCTGTCATATAATTGGTCAGAGCAAACTAGCTTACATCTGCTATTCTCCTGGGAGTGATCATCTGTCACAACATGGAAAAGCTGCACAAGCTTACTGTGACCTTTATAGTGTTGCTTATATTATTTATCATTTTGAGCGCTGCACTTTTCTAGACAGCAATTTTAGTTTTTAAGTATGAAATCCCTTTCACACTTCTTTAGTTTTTATGCAGTTTTGACCTGTTTGTCCTGCACACTGTTGCGTTCACAGAATGTACCCATCATTTGAAGTCTGGTTCATTGGTTTACTGGGTCAGACTTCTTGGAAACCTCCAGTGATCCACTCCAGAGTTGTTTTCAAGTAGACTGAAGGAAATGAAGCTGGTTTCAGAACAAATGCTACAAAGGAATCATGTCGCAATGTTACGCTAATAATATTTTATTAGAGAATTGTTATAGTGATAAAAGTAGAAAGAAACCAAGCACTTTATAATAATGTCTGACTGCTGTGTTCAGACGCTACACTTACACATTCTAATGTGAATCAGGAGGTGAGCTGCACAGTTTGTAAGGTTTTTAAAATTGAGTTAAATATCGAGGTTCATTTGTTACATGTGTTCCACCTATCAGGTCTTCAGACAGAATCGTCAGATATAAAAAATGATCTTATTCTTGTCAACCTGTCAACAGTAAAGTAATATTAGTTATTTAAAAACGGAGTAAGAACACAGGAGAGTAAACACGTATAGGGATATGAACAGTCTTTTAATGTGAAAACAGAGTGTAAGATCTATTTTGTAATACTTGACAGATGTTATACACAACCCTCTTTAACGCGCTCTTGCAAAGAATGACACTGCCAATCAAAAAACCTTCAAGAATTTTCAAATCCTGTTTAAACCAAATGTATTTATTATCAATTTCTGAGTGGATTATGAATAATTCATTTTATATGTTATCTATGTTATAAAAGAAGGTGTGAGAACATGATTTGTATGTTTGTGACTCCAAGGTGAATAAAGTGTTGTGTGGCCTGTTTTAACTTTAGTTCCTGTCTAGTCTTTGTGAAAAGCTGTCACTTTAGTTTTCATTAGTTTTAGTCACGTTAAACTTGTTTTAGTCTGGTCAAGTTTCAGTCAACTTTTGAGGTTATGCAAGTGACCTGATGGTGCCTCTGAAGTGCAATAAATCAAAATCATAAAGCTGTGAAATAACATTATAACACTTTGTTACGTTTTGTATTCTTCAGTTTAAATGAAGAGACATTTAAGCATAGTTTTTATTTTGTAAACCACATTTCATTTGTTTTTATTCATCAACAATATTTTAATATAGATTTAACATAGATATGTCTAGCCTTTACGTTGCATTATGTATCGTTTTCGTCACATGGTAAAGGTTTGTTTAAGGAGATATTGCAACTGTTGCAATTAGAGTCAAATAGATACATAAGAGATAAAATGAGTCATTTGATCAGTTTTATTTTGCTACTCAATTTTTGTAAATTCTCGACTGAATTTATAAAATCCACTGTTGTGGCCTGCAGCGTTTCAGAACGCATCATAATAATGATTTATTAAAAATTCAAAGATCTTGGTAAGGCCTGTGATTTATGCTCCACTTCTGTCCCCAAAACCTCCCCCTGACTGCTACGTGTCTGACAAACCTGCCCCAAACTCATGCCATCTATTGAGCCAATGTTTATGCATCTTTCAATGTGCTTAAACAAACTGAAGAATATTTAACAAATAAAATTACATCACACAGCCTACAGTAAGCATGATCCAATACATTTATTCCTGTCATTTCTGGCCTATTTTATTTAGTTTTTCGCTGTGATATTGAATCTTATCCAGGCATCTCTGTTTGATAGGAGTTTGGAAAGAATTAACAGTGGAAGAGTGACATATCGATGTGTTTCGAGGTAACTTTTTCCAGCCAAAACAATGAGCTGCAGAGAAATAAATGTAGTCATGCAATGTGTCGTCTTCTGGAGTTTCCGCTGCCAAGTTAACAAGTCCCCTGATGATACTCGCGTCTCTCATCTTGTGACATCTGCTTTGAGATGTTCTTTGTACTGTAGATGTTAAAGGACAGGTGTTTAAAAGGGAAATTACAGACATCTGTCGTCTCTCAGTGCATCCAGAGTTAATTATGTTGTAGTTGAACAAGCTGTTAGTGCAGTGAATACTACACTGAACATTGGGAAGGTATGATAGCCTTTATTGTGTCCTGTGAAGCTTGAAACAAACTAACAAACAAAAATAAGAAATTCAAAACTAGAAGTGTTTTGTATCATCTCCGTGTGTGTTGTAGTCTTTTTCCATCAGGTGCAAAATGTAGCACACCATCCATGTTTATGGTGTCAACATTTTATGGGTTCTTGTCAAAAAGAGCATCTCCTGTAAGGTTCCTGTTTGGTCAAAGGCCAAATAAGGGATGTTCAGACGTGATGTATCATCCTTTAAGGTGTTGAAAATAACAACAAAAGGTGGACTTATCTACAACTTTGTTTTTTGTCTTGATTGATACAGAGTTTACCCATCAATAAAAATTTGATCATCGTCTATCTTAGTACTTCAAACCTGTAAACTTATTTCCGGCAGAACAAAAAAGTTTTTTGTATAAAGTTGGAAAAAGAAGACAGCTGTAGCAACCATTCACTTCTATTTTATTCACACAAAATCAATGCAAGTAAATTGGCGTTAGTTACCAACATCCTTAAAAATATCTTCTTTGGTGCCTCACATTTGACTTGACAAGAGCGGGAGTAATTAACATCTTTGAGTGATCCATCACTTCATGAATTTAGTTATAAAGGTAATGCAGTCCTATTAAAACCACCTTTTTGTTTCATGCCTCTCCTCTTGCCATAGGTTCAGCCCATACGAGTGGTACGACGCACATCCCTGTAACCCGGGATCTGACGTGGTGGAAAACAACTTTACACTTCTCAACAGCTTTTGGTTTGGCGTGGGCTCCCTCATGCAGCAAGGTACAGTGCACATTTGCTCAACACACTTCACGAAAAACATAACAAAATAACCAGGAAACCTGACAACCCGGTGACGCTACTGTTTTCCACCCTTTACCTGTCAAAGCGTGCAGAGTTTAGACCGTTCTGACAGGAGGAGGAAGTGTAGTCATCCTGCTTGTCAGAGAGGCGGGAATGAGGGCTGTCAAACATCTGTCACGCACACTGACAGGTTGGAGGGATAACAGCAATGTTTGTTTCCAGACATTTGCTTGCCATCAGAGACCTTCAGCATTGTGAGCTTGAGGTTGGGATGAAAGCCGACAGAAGACAGCGTCTGTCGACTGCAGAGGATCCACAGCGGGGCGTCTCTGTGCTTCGGCTCTTGGCCAGATGTATCATTTCTATATGTTACTGTTTCTTCCCAGCTGTTCAGGTCAATAGACAGCTCACTTGACTTGGTTTTACTCTGAGCATCAGAGTGCCACTCCATGGATGGCATGGAAATGGCCTGGCGGGTTTGATTCTTTGCATTACTATGAGGTTTAAATAGACCAGTCGATAAGAAAAGAATCAGGTCCTTTAAAAGAAAGACCTGTATGAAATTAGTTCGGTCATTATATTAAGCTCACTTCATGAACTGACTGTGTAAAGTGGCCAAGAACAATGATTTTCTGTATTTAAAAAAGCAGTTTGATTGTGAGTTTAAATATTTAAATTTAAATGTATGCATTTGGTTGATATTTTAATCCCAAGCGATTAACATTGTATAATACAGTACCATTACATTTAATTCCCTGGAATTGAAGCCAGGTCTATGGGGTTGTACTCCTTATGCTCTAACCACTGAGCTACAGGAAAGCCTTCAAATGAAATGCACTTTTTTACAGTGTCACATACTTTCTCTGTCTCAGCGTGGAAAAATCAAGAAACAAACAAAAATATAAATGAGAAAAGTTTTCAACCTACACAAAACCACCCAAACCAAAGGAGAGACACTGATGTGTGTCTTATAGCAGTGCTACATAATTTACTTAAAATGAAGTATTCTCAAATTCTGTGTAAACAACAAGAGCCTAATTCAGAATAACTGTGCAAAGTAAGGTTTAAAAAACAAAAATGCAGAAGTAAAAAAAGGATTTTTTTTAAGTTATCAGTGAAATTGTTTACCCTGACAAAAAGTAAGTTTAAAAAGATCCTGGATTATTTGAACCCAACATTTAGTCAAAAATAGCCACATTTTACACAATAATGGATTAAACAACCCATCATGGGTTTATTTATCACCCTTTTTTGCAGTCTTATTTTGACCCAGCACTGGGTTAAAATAACCCGCCATTTGCTAGTGTAATGTAATAATATGATATATATCTGTAATACTTTTCTTTTCAGACGGTTTCTTTGCATTGTCAGATGTTTTTCTTGAGGAAATATCTGATTGATGTCTCCTCAAGAGATGTCAACAATGCCTGTAACTCTGATTTTTCTTGTACCTACACGTACCAAGGTTATTTAAAATACTCTTCATAATCTCTGCTAATCTCTGTTTCAGAACTACATTGGGTTTGGTATATTCAGATATGAAAACATTCTAATCTGGTTATTCACTGAAAATACTTTCAGTGAATTCTAATACACTTTCTTTTGGTTAGAATCAAACTCTTACCAAATAGAACCTAGCAATATCCCTGTAATTGTATTCTGATGATAGCAAACGAAAGAAATGAACCTTCCTGAGAGATAAGACATGAGTAAGGGTCTTCTGGGCTTTTGAATAGTGGTACATGCTTCTCTCCAAAGTAAAGACTCTATTGATTCAAGGAAAATGTGATGTTATCACAGCGACACTGATACAGCTGATAAAACTAGGCAGTAAACACTTGATATAAAACCAAAAGAAATGTTCTCACACATTCCAGAGTCCGTTCTTGTTATTTTTCTGACATTAGTTTGCATCCATCAGAAAGCCTTCATACTCCAGGACACGCAGCAGTTGAGCTGAACGAATAAAAGCAGAGAAACACATTTTTCATATCTGTCCTGAAGTTAATCGTGTTGGACATGGTCTGCTTAACAAAAACGATTGTTTTATTATACAGAATCTACATTATTGCATGAAAAAATGGTCCGTTTGTTCGCGTTGCTTAAAGCATATTATGATTGTTTAGCCTGGCTGCTCAGGTTTGGAATGTTTTTATAGGGGTTTTAGTCTTATGTAGCCCTTCAGACTTGGCTTGCCCAAGTGGCTTTAGGTTCTGCAAAGCTGGTTTAAGATGTTCTATCTATTTATCACCGACATCAGGCATTTTATATTCAGCGCGTGTCGTGCATTATCGTGTTTGTTTAACAGGAATATAAGACATCTCTTTTTCATGCTATTGTTTAAAACATTGCTTTCCCAAACTGATAGGGGAAAGGCTAAGTAGCTGCATGAATACTGAACAGTAGCCTCCGGCGCTGAGCTTCTTTCTTTATGAGATGTAGGTGGGAATGTTAAGTGCAGGTAATTATTCTCTTTGGGAAATGCTTTAAATTCAGCTGTGCTGATGTGAAAGAAATAGCAGGACAGGGAAAAGCAGGTCATGATCATTTATATCGTTCTCAAACGAACCCTTGGAGAATAGCCCACGGCCGGACACATTTTAATACCTCCGACTCCTCCACGTAGATAAGCAGATGTTTAGCTTCGGTGTCCGTCAGCTGAATCTGTTTGTCGTGACTTCAGCATTTCCTACGGAGCTCACACACCGAAAAGTGATGAATGAACATCCAAAAGCGGCACTGCAAACTAAAGACTCTCAAACAGAAGAGTGTATGCCATGCCGTAAGACAAATGGATCTGGATTTGAAAAATTGCTTTGCCGGTTTGAGTTTTGTTTGACTAAAGCTTTTTATGTTTGTCCGTTCAGAAATATTGTAAAAACTTTAAAAATAATGTTTCATCTACAGAGTCATTCCAAAAGTGTGTGGATGCATTCACCATAGTTTTTTTGTTAACTAACCTGAATGTTATATTTCTTTAAATGCCCAGGTTCAGAGCTGATGCCCAAAGCTCTCTCCACCCGAATCATTGGAGGCATCTGGTGGTTCTTCACCCTGATCATCATCTCCTCATACACAGCAAACCTAGCTGCTTTCCTCACCGTCGAGAGAATGGATTCACCCGTGGACTCAGCAGATGACCTGGCTAAACAGACCAAAATAGAATATGGCGTTGTGAAAGATGGAGCCACCATGTCCTTCTTTAAGGTAATATTCTGTGACCCTCTGGAATGATTTCTTGATTTTCATCTTGCCACAATTCAAAAACCATATACAATTTAATCTAATATAATATTGGCATTGGAAAGGGAACGTAAATTAAATTTTTGTGTAACATGTGTTACACACGAACATGACATAAAACTGCTCTGAGAATATAGTTATTACTTTTAAACTGAGCCAATGAACCAACAAGACCCATGTGTTTATAGTGTTCAGATTAAAATCAGTCTGTGTTTATTTTTGTAAATTAAAAAAGTTAAATGAACTTGTGTCATGGACTTGACCAAAAAGGCACTGTTTTTAGGAAACAAACACTTGTAAAATATACAAATCAGAATCATTATTACCAACCGATGGACAACAATCAGATTCATAGAACATAAAATAATTACTATATTGTAATTTCTATTTTTGTTTATAAGCAATATTGCAACAGTGCCTGTTTTTATGTATGTGACATTCCCTAAAATGGAAATAATTTGACTATAAAAATTTTTTATGCATGTGATAATCCCTAAAATTAAAATAATTTGACAATAAAAAAATCATTCAACAAAAAATAATAATGTTATAAAAAAATAGAGACCTCACATTCATCTGTCTAAACCAACAAGTGTTGACATCTGCGTTTTCACAGAATTGCCCATTTTTAACCTCTTGAGAGGTCGTGACTGTAAAGTATTCTTAAGGAACAGTGTTTTCATCCCCTACACTCTTCATTCATTCAGTGTTTAAAGTGATTAAGTCTTAGACATGATTTCTGCAAAGACACAAAAATCTGAGTATAATGCTTTCTGCTGGTAGGAGAATTAAGAAATTGTGATCTGACAGATCCATGTGAAATAAAACAGCTTGAATGTTCACAGATTTTTGACTAAAAGACAACAATGGATCACTTGTATTATGAAAGATTTCCTTTGGACTTGTTTGTTAAATCTTTGATCTTGACAGATTACTGATATATGTTCAGTAGTTTATTTAATCCTCTGACATGAGCTTTTTGTTACCACCGAGCAACTAGAGAATGCTGGCAGAAGGTTTTGAAAGACGGCTTTAGGAAACTTTTTAAAAAGATTCAACTTTACTATTGTTTGGCACTGATAAAAAAAATCTATACAATTCCACAAAAGAACTTTTTAAGTTAGATCTGAATCCCACTGTAAGAGCAAATTCTCCCACTTCTCCTGCATGTTTGAAGTTTTCCTTCATAATGATTTTTTTATTCCAAAGTTTCAGCTATTGCCCTCTGGGTTTTACTTTCGACTGCTTTAAGTTTTCTCTCAGATGCTAGAAAGCCGAGTAGAGGGAAATATTCCACATCTCCTTAAGAAATGTTCAACTGACGGCGACACAAAATCTAGGTGTCCTTAGACTGCTAATTGCATATTTATAAATTCTGTTAAAATATAGCTTACTTTATTCATTTGTGCTGGTGTTGTCATATTTTCAAGTAGCCTATACATTCCTGTAATCTTCTAAAACATACCTCAGCATTGTGCTTTTGATTAATGCTGAAATCTAAAATGACTTTCTTCAGTTTCTATCAAACCCTTCAACATAAAAGTATACAATCATGTGTTTGATTTATATGCAAAGAAAAAAGTTGCACGGTTCAGGAAGTATTAGAAAAGCTTAGACAAACGGGTGTTTATATTTTAACCATCAGGCAGTCAGAAGCGAATGGGAGAATTGTGACAAAATGACAGAATTAACAGTGTTGAAATTGATTAATCAATCAGAATTCTACATTGCAACAAGTTAAAATCAATGTAACACTTTGCTCGATTTACCTGCTGAAATAAATAGCTATATTTGCAACGCCAAACATAAAATTAAGCATTTGACACAGATAGTTTTTCTTGGACATTTATCAAAACCTCCAGGATTTCAAAAAATCACAGTGAAAGCATTTACTGCAAAAACACAATGAGCAACTCTCCTGTTTTTTATTGGTCAGCTGTGATTTATATAAAATTCTCCACTGTGACCTTTTTTTTCCGCCATCCTCTAAATAAAAAAAAGCATGCCAATGTTTTGCTCAACATTTTCTGTTGAAGGAAATTTTACAATATTCATACAAAACTTTCAATTTAGGAGAGAATATCAAACTGGGAAGAGGGCTTTCCACATTACTTCTACCCAGCTTGTTCTTGTTATCTCTAAAAAGGATTCTCTTATGATCACTTACAGCTGATAGCCATCTCAGGAGGATTATTGCCGTAACACGTGTAGAGTTAAATCCAAGAACTCAAGAGAGTGCTTCATTGCCTTTAAAATCGAGTCCAGTTTTTTCCAGCAAGCGACCAAGAGACACATTTTGCTATCAATAAGTTATTTGCTCAGTCCGGGATAAGAAGAACTTCCGAGCATTTACCATGATATAAAAGGTTATTTTGGTATCTAATACAACTCTGCCCCATAAAAGTAAAAACATTCCAAAACTTAAAAACGTTGTTAAAAAAGACAGGTAATGCAGGAAAATGAAAATTCACCTTTCCAACAGCATTCCAGTTAAAAGCGTCTGGAACAGATAAAAGTCAATGCAAAAATACAGCCTAAAAGCAGTTATTTGACTTTGTAAATGTGTTAGACTGTGAGAACCTTCTCCATTAGATGGAAACAAAACACTACAGGATCCAGGTAAGGTTTTCCCAATGAAAAAAAATTCTACTAGCAATTGCTGTAAATTCTTGTAGGATACAAACAAGGAAACTTATGAAAAAAAATAATTATCGACAATGGAAATTTTCACCAAAAATAAAATTTTTGTAAGCAACCTTTTGTCTTTTTCCAGTAAATCTTTCACCTTCTCAATGAAATTTTCCCAAAGTTTGGGTATAACAGTGACATCTCAAATTAAAAATCCTATAAACAAACCCTTTATTCCCCCACTCCAGGCCACAATGAACTTTTGGTCGACAACTGTTCCAATCCGCTATTTAAAAAGCTTCACTCTTGCTAAACTTGACACTAGCAGAAGTTGTTGTAACTGGGACACCAAAAGTTTAATCTGGATGAATAGCACCATATTTATAAAGCCAATTGATTGGCTAAGACTTTTGAGGCTGTAGTCACTGCAGAGCAAGCAGTTCTACTTTGAATAGTTGTACTTTGGCCAAACATTTAGATGAAGCATCCATTTCCTTCGTGTTTTGAAATCTTGACCTATTCATGGCTCATTGTGTCCTTAAGCCAAGTAGATAAGCCCATTGTGTTTTTCTGTCTATTAACAATTCTAAAAAACACTCTTCTACCAGTGAACTCTGCTAATTCCTCTAGTTTAAAATACCAGACTCATATGTACACATTCTGGAATTAGTTTTTATAGGGATGTTTCAAGTAGATTGTTAACAAAGCTGCTACATTTATGCTTTTCCTCTATCTCACCGTTGTTGTACAGAGTTAGAAAAAACGTTCTTAGTCTTAAAACGGTCCTGTAAAGTTCTTAAACAGTTTGGCACTAAAGTATCTTATTGCTTTTAAGGACGATTGGGCTTCAGAAAGTTAATATAACTGAGCATTTGATCAAACAATGGTCAGAAAACCTGACAAGCACTATGTGACATCTCTTTATGGTACGGATATGGAATTTAAAATCTAATATTTGACCAAACTCGCCATAGAAACGACAATACAGGAAAGCAAAAACAATAAAAATTTCCACAGCTAACCTTTACTGTTAAAAGTCTTCCTTTTAATATTTTTTCAACTTGAAAGAATGTGGATTTAAGATTTTCTCTTAAAGAGAAGCCACCCCACAACCAAGTCAAGTATAATGACTTAAAGAAAAACCACCCCAATCCCAACCAATCGGAGGCATTCACTTAATCACCATTAGTTTCTTGCAACAAAATCACATCTAATTTATTCTGCGTTATAAATTCACAAGTCCTCATTCTGTTCCTAAAATCTCTCGCCCTATTAATATTTAACGATGCAATGTCAATGCCAAAGGTGCAAAGAAGGAAATCAGAAATCCATATCCACTTAGGATTTTTAGCTGTCATTGTAACACTAGCTGTAAAGATCAGAATTCAATATTCTTACAATTTTCTTTAGTTGATACATTTTTTTATTGTGAACACTTTCTGCCATGAACATCTTTGTTTCAACAAAAAAATTCTTTAATGTCTGGAAAATATTCACGTACACTACTCTTCTATACTGATGCCCTAAGCAACAGTTTCATATCCTCCACCTTAAAACTACAGCTGGATAAGTCACTGAAGAATAGAAAGATGAATCTGAAGATTTATTGTCACTTTTCAAACATACTTCATCATCATTAACTACATTTGCCTTTTTTTGTTTAATGCTCTGAACTGCATTCGAATTCTTCCTTTTACCTTGAACTTGAACTTGTCAATTTATATTAACATCCTTATCCTTTGTCAAGATTGACTCAGGAGCGGACTCGCTGATTCTATCTCCCACCGCACCGGTAACATCCAACTAATTTTTCTGAAAACTCTACTCCTGATGCACTGGTTCCAGGAACTTGCAATGGTGTTTTGAACCTCAGAGACATTTGACCTATCATCATTTTCAAAAGAGTCAGATTTTTAACCCTAAGAAGCAATAGAGGTCCCTGCTCCAACTCTTTCCTCATTATTGCTATTTAGATAAATATCTCTCATGTCCTGCTTAGCATTTGATGAATGACCTTTCTCATTTCTTTCAGGGCAAGCACAAATTTGAAACCCTATACCCCCATAGTCAAAGCACTTAATCCTGTCAGCTTTTGCATAGAAAACATAATCGAAATCATCAATCTTTACATAAGCCAAGTCAAGCTCATCTCTATCTTTCAAGATCATGTAAACAAATTTCCTAAAAAGAAACCATGTGCTTTAACAGTGATGAAGCGGTACTATTGGCAGTTTTCTTAATCAGTGAAACCAGCTTCTAAAACCCAAGTCAGCACTTCACCAGATTTAAAAGGTGGATTATTAGACAAAGTAACCTTTGTTGAGAAAGTTGAAAATGGAAGCATGGGTGAAAAGAATCCCTTTCTCCACTGACTTATTTGCCCTTTCTACCGAATTAAGAAAAACAAGAACCATGCTATTCATTTAGGATGCAGACAAAATATTTTCATGTCCAACAACCACTCCCATTGCTAAGCCACAATTTTCAATACTCACTGCGGGTGGAGAGAGAGAGAGAGAGAGAGAGAGAGAGAGAGAGAGAGAGAGAGAGAGAGAGAGAGAGAGAGAGGTGCATGAAACATCCCCTGTGAAATGAAAGAGCAGCACACACTTATTCATTGTCTTCTGGTCACTTTATATGTTTGATAGAATGGAGGCAACAATTATGTATGATTAGCTCTGCTTTCTAACCTGATCTTTCTAAAACAGCATGAAATTACATTTAATCGTGAAGTTAAAGATTCATTATTCTAAGAGAGAAAATCACATGAACATGCACACATACACTTATGATTTCTCTCCCTGCTATTATTGTGAACTTTACTTTGAACAATGTTTCCCCTAAAATTTTTAATAATAACATTGCTTTTATTTGCATTTATTTTTAGAAAATGAAAACTAGGGAAACAGGTGAAAATGACAGCACAGTTCTATGTTCTGTACTGAAAACTAGTTTGTATTTACTTTAAAGCAACGCAACAGTGATATGTCAACATGTTTTATAAGGAAAGTTTTTTTCTCAAGAAAAACCTTTTTTTAAGTTTTAAGGTTTCTCGTCGTCAGTCTTTCACATTGTGGTTGCATGACTGTATGCCCCTCCTGATGTTTTTTGTATGAATGACATATCTGTTACATTTGTGTTCAGAAGTTTCCAGAGCAATGCAATGCAATATAATGTAACAGACTGTGATTCTTTACACATTATTGTTAACTTGTTATATGACTGCACTGGCAGACGCATCTTTTTACAATCTTGCATTAAAAATCCAAATGCTGTGTATACGGTGCGCAGTATGCAGTGTTTGCTGCTGTAGGCTTCACAAAAGTCTTGTTTAACTTTGCAAACATGCATCCTACAGCTAGATTTCAGTACATTCAGGAAAAGAAGGCTCGGTGCAAACAGTGAGTAGTCAATCCGTATCACTCTAGGTGTTTATTTATTCCTGTGCAGTCCAATGTTGAAGCCACTTACCAGCCACTTTCAATTATACTGGGAGACAGCAGGGAAAATAGCGTTTGAGGGAAGAGAAACAAGAACAGGTGCTCAAGGTTAAGAGAAGAGCGCCAGTCCCAGTATGAATCTGGAAAGTCTCTGCTTATAGAAGCCAAGACTCAGGAGGGAAACAGTGTCCTTTGTTTTTGCTGGGTGAAGATGTTGGGCAGATATGATCTATTATCTGCAGGAGACAGTTAAAGACAGGGACAAACACAACTGTTCAAAGAGTATGCTTGGGATTGTTTTGCACCACAAATAAGAAAAAAAAGGATATAATATAAGTAGCAAGAAATGTTATAGTTATAGTCTTATGTTTAAAATTTAAAAGAGTAAGAGAAAAAGATACGAGAAGCTGTGCTGTATTGTGGATAGATCATGGTTTGGGGCGTTATAGACAAGACACGAAACCTAAAGAACCTTGCTTTTAGAAAAAAATATAACAATCCAAAACATCGGTGTAAGCTTCCTTTAAGTAAAATCATGAACTGGCTTGCGCTGCAAAAGTTGTGCCTAACTGCAAAAGGTGTGTGTTAATTTAGCTAAGTGTTGTTTCTAAAGGGGCTCAACTTTACACAGAACCGTTAACTGATAGCAGTGCCTTATTATGAAATACAACAAAGCTGGTAATCATTCAGAATTAAGGAACGGAAATAACCGTTTTATAAATCAATTTTAAATAGAAATAATAATAAAAAAGAATATTTTGTTTTTTTCAGAAATCAAGAGTGTCCACATTCGAGAAAATGTGGGCATTCATGAGCAGCAGACAGAGCACATCATTTGTGAAATCCATTGAGGACGGTATTCAGCGAGTGTTGAGGTCTGACTATGCACTGCTCATGGAGTCCACTACCATTGAATACGTGACCCGCAGAAACTGCAACCTCACGCAGGTGGGAGGCATTATTGACAGCAAAGGCTACGGCATCGGGACTCCAAAAGGTACACAACCACTCTGCCCTTTAAATTCCAAATGGATGAGCTGTGTACAAATACTAATACTTCACAGGACAAATAATATTAGAATAGCAGGTGATATTAAAATAACAAACAGTACGATTTGTCATGAATGCTCATTGTATATTATTTGAAAGTTGTATCACTGAATGCGTTTTGTAGGCTCTCCGTACAGAGATAAGATCACGATAGCTATTCTCAGCATCCTGGAGGATGGCCGTCTGCACATGCTCAAAGAGAAGTGGTGGATCGGCAGCAGCTGTCTGGAGGATGAGCGCCATGAGACGGGACCCATGGGAATCCAGAATCTTGGCGGCATCTTCATCATCCTGGCCTCTGGTCTGGTGCTGTCCGTCTTTGTGGCTATAGGAGAGTTCATCTACAAGCTGCGCAAAACTGCGGAGCGTGAACAGGTGAGATTTTCACTGTTGACAAGAGTTTTATCCAAATTCTATAAATACTTAGACTTTAGCTTTTGTGTATGCAGCAGGACAGATTTTCAACTGAAAGTCTTTAAGACGTCTCAGAATGAGTAAAGTTGAAATTTATACCTGATAACATCATTTTCATTTGTCTGCTGTTTAAATGAAGAGATGAATAAGCACTTTAAACGCCAACCAGATCTGAAAGCAAATAGCGAGATCTCTTCCGTTTCATGTAGACGCATTTCACAGATAAGATGTCACCGCGGGAGGTTGACATTTAAACCGCTTTGATCATGGATGTGCGTGTGAAAGCATGAAAAAGTTGGAATATTTTTATATCCTACTGATCTGTAGCAGGAAACGCATGCAAATTATTCTTCATAAACTTTCTTCGGGATTTAGCCGAAACTTCTGATGGACGCAAATGTACTTACTTCCTCTTTTCCCATTACATCCCCCCACCCCCACCATGTGTCTTTTTTTCCATCAAGAGGTCTTTCTGCAGTGCGGTGATGGACGAGATCAAACAGTCGTTCACGTGCGAGAGGCGAGTGAAACACAAGCTCCACCAGCAGACGCCAGCCAAGAAGACGGACGCGGTGATCAACATGCACTCCTTCAACGACCGTCGCCTCCCCGGAAAGGACAACATGAGCTGCAACACCGCGATGACGCCCGTATTTCCATGACATGCCTAGGAGATGGGCACCTGAGGCATGTCCCGGGTGGCGCACCGGAGACCAGGGACTACGGCCCTGAGATGATCACGGCATTCACCATCAACCGCAGAGACATCCGACACCAACTGAGCAGTCAGAACGGAGGCAGTAACAGCAAACCGGCTAGTGACCACATCCTCAAACCAATGTACCCCACCATGCCGCTGAGAGAGGGAGGCCGATCCGTTTCCTTTCTGTGAGGACACATCTCCCAAACCATCCGAGTCTGATGTTTACAACGGCACTCCGACACAAAAGCTCCCGATCTGAACCCTGAATATCTGTGGAAAAAAGAGAGGCTTTGTGGAAGCATGGCAATAAATGAAACTTCAAAAAGGGAAGTAGTTTTCTTAGAGTATCATTTATAGCACATCAATTTGTTTTCAAGAGTTCCCACAATCTATTTGATTTGTTCGAAATGCAGTGTTTCGTCTCTCTGAATGCACTGTAGACTAGAGGTCTGCGCAGAACTACAGCTGTTACGCTGAACTGCCAAAAGACTTCGGAAGGTCTGTGTTCATGAAAATGCACAAATAAACAGGGTTGATTTCGTTCCAGTCACCTAAATAAGAGCATAACAAAACCGCGTGGCCCGCAAAATCACTCCGCATTGCTTATGAGCGAGACTTTTGATTGATTTGTGCTTCATACTTTGCCAGCAGATGTTTTTTACCCAGCGAGATCTAATGGTAATGACAGACAAACACAACAGTTGCCAAAGATCTGTCGTCCAAATGGATTTAGACACTTGAAACGCAGTTTTCCCTGCAAACAAGAAAGCGAATGACATCTTGACTCCACTGTTTGTTAAATGAGTTATTCATAGCGAGAATCCGAAGGCGCTTTGTCATGCGATGACTGATACAGAGGTATTGAGTGCATTACATGAGCCTATGGATGTACACAGTCTTTAGGTGCGGTGATCTGTGTCAAATGATTCAATCAGAAGAAAAGAATGACTTTATTCCATCTTCTGTGTCATTCGCAAAAGTGAAGATGTATTACCAGAAACAAACTGCACCGAAGAGTGTAAATGTTGTCATCTTTTACTCTCCTTTCGTGTCTTTCTTATACTTCTGTGAGAAAAACAAATCTTATTTACAGTTGCATTTTCACACATGCAACATCACAATCACTGATGATGTCAGTTCCTGTCTATACATCGTGAGGAATATCGGAGCATTGCGGCTCACTATGTCACGGGTTTGCTCATTGTTTATGAATTTGGAAAGTGAAGAATGGCAAAATCTCGATGAACAAATGAAATAACCCTTTGATATAAGTTACTGAATTTAACCTTTCTTTCAGCGGTGAGTTAACTCTGAGGTGAGCCCATACAGTAATAATGACTGAAACTGTGGTCGTGTGTGTGTGTGTGTGTGTGTGTGTGTGTGTGTGTGTGTGTGTGTGTGTGTGTGTGTGTGTGTGTAAGCGCGCGTGTGTTTGTGCGTATTTCACAGCACTTTCTTTAGGTTGTTAATGTGTTGGTACGTAGAGTTTGATGAAGTCATATGCATTGATAAGCCTTGCAGGCTCAGAGGGCTACGGGTAAATTTAGGGTAAGGGCCTTATTAATCTGTCAGACACACGAACTGGGCTGCCAGTACTCTTTTCATATTTGCATATTGACGTCTTCAGAGAGAAAACAAGCAGAGATATAGTGAAACTGCAATATATGTACGTTTTAGACATCAAAACTGCAATACAAAATAAAGAAAGTAGACTAATGGATTCAGACAAATGACCATTCGTACATACATTCAACATCCAGAAGGTTTCACGTGATGATTATTCACACGTTGTTATGATGAGGTGCTAGGAGTCTCCGCCCACTGCCCTCTCGTGGCAGCTCTACCAATCACAGACCTCCGTGAGGTCAACCTAATGGACAGTGACGAAAGCAGAATAAAAAGCATTTTTGTGTTAAACATGTTTTTATGGTGAATTATGTACCGATCAGAAATACCTTCATGTGACTTGATGTTTCTTTGGTGAAAGCTCATTGTATGTGTTATTCGAACTATGTGTAGTTTTAACACTCTCTGAAAAAGTAGGGTATATATTAGATGAAAACCACAGACAAATTACCGTATTTTGCTAAATACTCATGATTTTTACTTGTAGTTTTTTTCTGCAGCTCTTCTCTTCTTGAAAATTCCAGGTGTGATATATGATACAGGCATTGTAATATAGAATCTAGTCTTGAGTGGAGTTAAACAATTTCAAGCCCCCGCCCTTGACTCTATCCCATTCAGTTTTATGTAAAGAGGGGGTTGATATTAACTCTGTATGTAAAATCTTTGGATATTCCGCAACATAATGTGTTCATGTCAGATGTATATATAAAGACCACACAGAATATTGAGAGAAGATCCACATGACTTATATTTGGCTTATTTTTTCGTTCTTTTTGTTCTCTACAGTGTTCAAAAGGCTTGATAGATTCTGTAGATTACTGTATTGCCATATCTGTCTATCCACTCCTTCAGTCCTCTTTGGATAGAAAGAATTAAAAAAATGTCAATTTGTATGTATTATAAAGAGGTTCTGTTACTCCGAATCTTTTCCGAATACAGTTTTATTTGACAGTACAGACCCCTTAAAGGCAATGAAATGTTGAAGCTTAAAATAGTTAAAAATAGTTTACCAAAAAGGACATTTATGTTTTAATGTACTCAGCCCCATGTCTTTATTATTACTTCAGTTGTGTTCAACTGAATAAAGAACCTAAATATTATCTCTTCCTGCAGTTGTAATGTCATTAGATTTAAGCCCAGAACTCGCTCCTTAATTCTCAGCTTTGGGATCTGATTGGTTTATGTGTGCTTTATGAACATGAGACCCAATGAGATTTCAGGTTGAGATTTGTGAAGTATGTGTGTTTGTACGGATACAGTGATGTGCTGTGTAGGGTTGCAGAGCGTCCTGGTGCCATGATACAAGAGATTGTTTCCTCATCACGCTGAGGTTACAAAATATGTAATGGCAATGTAGTATAATGATAGTATTCTCATCAGCAGGTCTTTTAAACATGTATGTCTGCCTTTTTGATGTGTTTCTTTTTTAAATCAAACCATTGAGAAACTCTGACACTTCTTTCTTGAAATAATTCAGCCATCTTTTAAGGGATCAGTTAGATGATTCACTTATTTATTAACAATCACTAGGATCAACTGGCTTTTTAGATTCATATTTAATTGAAAGCTTACATTTCTCCTTTTCAAACATTTATCTATAAATAATAATTTTGCAACTTGAATTTATTTTCCATGTGAAACGTTTTCTAGTATACTTTCTTGCAATTAGTAAATATAATAGACCATAACAATTCCTGGACACTATTTTTTTTTATCTTACCATAATAAATATTCGACTTTTCCAAAGTATTTTCAAAAATGTATACACTTACCACAGGTTTACTATTTTGTTGTTGTGAATTGTAAACAAGCATCGTATGGCAATACTTCAGCTGGTATACCATTGTAAAATATGTTTATGGTATCATTATAAGTATTATCTGTACATTTCACACAATTCTTGCTTTATAAGACATGTTTTAACCCACTTGAGTCATCTGGATTACAAGCTTTTCTGATCTTCAGAAATGGGGCACTATTTAATGCCATTACATTGCCAGGAAGAGTCAAAAATGTACATCATCAATATTTTAACTGTGTTAGGATGAAGAAAGGAAGACAAAGTTACATATATACATGATAGTTTGTTTGACATAAGGGGGTGAGTAGATTATGGCAGGAATTTTGTTTTTGTTAACTATTGCTTCAATAATAATTTTATCGAATATTTATATTCGGTTTTTTGTTTAGTGTGTTTAATCTCAAAAGATACAAAAGTACTTTTTGAAGAATCTCCACAAAGCTCTTTACCTAAACACACCACATGAAATCTACAAACAATTTGGACAAAAAGTTATAAGAAGACAAAATCGATGATTTAAAATCAAACGAGTTTCCAGTGCTTTTTAATTAGTCCTTTTATATAATTTGTGTGTCTAATGCAAAATATTCTAATGCCTTTGCAGTGTTTTTGAGCTGGAAAAGCTGGACAGGCATTGTCACAAACCTTTTGATTCTTCAAAAAGTGATCTTGTTATTTACATTGATATTATAATTAATGGTTTTATTGGGTAAAGCCATTTTATGTTGGAGTTGACATCGTGTTTATAGCTCAGTGAGGATGATCACAACTTATTACAGAAGACAAGTAGTCATAGAATTTGATCAGATCTACACTGTGAGAGATTCATTGTAATTAATGACTTAGCAACATATTTATCACACATGCCTTCATATCAAACTGAGTAAAAGAAGGATTTATTCATTGCATTAAGCATTTACTTTCAGTGTTGAATCAATAAAGCCTATTTACGGAGCATCTATTTTATAAAAGAACAAATAAACAATGTGAAAATTGCTGTTTTACAAAAATGTATTAAACAATAAGAAAATAAAAGAAAAACAATTTTACATACTAATGTTTTTTATTCTTCATTTCAGGACATAATATATGCAAATTAACACGTTTGTGGAGAAAACATCAGAAGTGTTCAGAAGTGGAAAAAAATGTGCAGCTAGAGATAATATTGAGACCTGAACAGCGTGCCAACAGCTCCCTATCACAAATACGGCAAATACGGCTCACATGTTTGCTTGGCGATTAATTTAGTTTCTTATTTCCTGCAATGAAACTTTGGTCAGTTTTGCGGTTCACATTGGTAGTGTTATGCAGGCTCAGGCTGTATGTTTTCATTTTCCCGTAGCAGGAAGAGCCTTTGAAGTGAGTGTCCATCCGAGCTCAGCAGCTCTGAGATAAAGAGACTTGTGCCAGCAAAGCTCATTTCATTCTCACTTCAAAGAAAAAACACAGTGGCTGTGCCAACTGCCAACACCAACATTTATGTAGTGTTAAAGACAATACATAAAGCCAAAGGACCTGCACTGGACATACCTGTGAAGGGGTTTAAAATAACATTCATGGAAACAAGAACATTTGAATGTTTGAAGAGTTCGTTTGAAAATTAGAAATATATAACTTTATTATTAAAGGACGTCTATTGTGTCCTTTTACAAGCTGTTGATTATGATTGGGTGTGCACTGGATTAGATTTCTTGAAAAAAAAATTCAATGGTTTGAACTGTCTTGCTCACATCTTAGAAATCCAGCATCATACACCCATTAGCTGCACAGAAAACTTAAGATACAGCAAGGGAGTCTAATAAACAACTGTTTACATCAAGCTTAAACTTAATGGAGATATCCAAAACAAAGGGAACATACTGAATGGTGTATCCTTAAGATACCTCTCAGTTTCCTTCAGAATATTGCATGTCCAGCACTCTCATACAATATTTTACAATACAAAACTGTTTCAGATATGACTTTACCCTCTATCCCCCAATGGGGACAACAATATTTTTCCACAAAGTGGCAGTACGCTTTCCATGAACCTTGCCTTGACTAATTCTAAACCACTAAAGAGATGTTCTGTGTGAGAGAACACCCTTCTCCTGAGGTTTGAAGCCACAAAGGTGTTAAAGCACCGGGCCTTTGCATGTTCATAACATGTTTGCGGGCATTGTTCTGAGGAGCACATGCAACAGGCTTTCCAGTGGCCGGTGCAATTCCAGAGCGGTAAAGTCCAAAAGTCAACATCTATCGAAAAATGATAAAAGTTATCATTTCAAAATACCAAACATGTATTTATTAAATAAGATTTTCGGCATTAATTGCTTTTTTTCTGTTACGAAATGAACTGTACTTTTCCATTACTTGAACACAAAGTAATGCACAGACCTGGTCAAGTAGTTTTTGTTCATTTACATACAAAAATGAAAACCATTTGTTTATTATGTATACTGTCTGAAATTAAGGTACAAATATGTTCCTTTGGGTCACTGGAGCAGTATCTTTCCAAAAAGGTCCTATTATGTACCATAAAAATATCTATATATCAGGTACGATTATGTTCCTTTATAATACTACTATGTACAAGTTGAGTAGTGATATGCGATTTTTATGTGCAATTATTTTAGTTTTGAAAGGGTACTGCACCAGTGACAAAAGTGAAATATTTTGACAGTTTTACTTACAGTGTATATCGATTAGCACTCAATTTTATTCTAACTGATGATAATGGATGACATGATTGAGGGCTTTGACCAGCAATTTTTTTAACTGTCATAAAATATAATTACAATTTTTTAAATCGAAGCTTTGAATATAAATTTGACATTTAGTACAGACTAGTCTAACCAGTCAGAATGTCCACTAGTTCTAGTGTTTACCCACATTAACCAATTCCAAGCCATTGCAAAATTCCATCACCACAACAGAAGGATCTCCCTTCCTTTCGTTCAATTAGAGATAAGAAAAAAGTATATGACATCAAGCGCCTTTCTACTTGGATTTTTTTTCAAACTTTAGAAACTTTTTTTTAGAAAAGCGCAAAAAAAGTGTGTTTCATTGCAAAAACAGCATCCTGTTTGATCTGGGCCTGGCTTCTTTCAATAAGTTTTCCTGAAAGACCTGCAGGTGGCAAAAGGCAGAAGTTTGACCTTCTACATAAAGTGAAGCAAATGCATGTCATGTCTTTTCCCTCCATATATGCGTATGTATCTCTGAACTCTATGTGTCTACCTGTCTTAATATTCCTTAAATTCTTTGCAGTCTTTACTTTAGCATGAACATTTGTCAATAAGCTGATGGTGAACTTTTGATTTTGATCTGGGTCTGATTCATGCTCTTCAGTGTTCTCTTCATTGTCATGTGACATACAATTATTTATGTCAACTGTACAACAAAGACTCTGTGTACAACACATTTTTAAATATTTACCTCTATAAGCTTTGCTAGTAAAATCGGACAGACTAGGACAGGAAGACTTCAACAGAGATTCAGAGCGATTCAGAGCGAATTTAACCTTGACAGTGATGTCAGATGACTTTCCAAACATCTCCAGGAGCTCTGGGAAATGCAGAGCAGGACCGGGACGTGAAAATTGAGGGAAGGGAAGAAATTCCCTCATAATGGCAAGATTTATGAAGACACACCATCCATTAATCCCAGCGGGTGAAGAAAGGCCAAGAGAAGAGCAACAGAAAGACACAGAACCAGATTAAGTGTACAGAAAGACAGAAAGCATACTTTATAGATTTGTGTTGTTCATGGGATTCATAATCAAATCATTTTAACTCATTATATAAACATTGTTAAAAAAATCCCTATAATGAGGGCAGGAATGTATGAGGAGGATCAGCAGTCATGACCTTCGCCTGCCGCATGTCCCTGCAGAGCTGTCCCGCTGCAGCCGAGCAGTCATGCATCAGCATCTGTTATGAGTTAAACCTCGCAGGAACCACGGCTGCACTGGAGCGAAGCTGGAGCTTTCTTCTGATAGAGGTGTTCACCTTCAACCGGAGGTGACTGAACCTGAGATATTGTTCCCAGCAGGACTGCAAAAGACACTTCCACATTACCAGAAAATCCAGCCTGGACTCGCTTTTCCTTTACATCTCTATTTAAATATCTACATGTATGTTTACACTTATAAATACATATATGCAGACTCGTAAGTGAACCTAATATTTAAGTCAGCAACATTCTAATCTTATTCTACTTATTAGAATAAAAAATATGTTATACAATTTACTGTACACCAGAAAATGCGCAAATATAAAACAATTACTGGTTCACATAACATGAACCATTGTATAGTATTAATATTAGTATATAATGTTAGCTGTGTTAGCTTGGGTTTGCAAGTCTGTTAATTATGCTCACATTACAACAGTATGCAGCTTTTTCTGCCTTTCAATAATGGACCGCAAGTTGCGAAGACGAGAAAGTTTTAACAAGAACGTAAGAATTATATGGACTAATTATGCAAATTAATGTTGAATATTATTTATGTCAACTGCATAATATCTAACATAATAGTTGTTGCTTTTCTACAGCAAATAATGGTGCAGTGTGCATGTATATGGAGTTGTATGTTTTATATTTGAGTATTATTATGATTATTATGATTATTATGATTATTATGATTATTATGATTATGATTATTATTATGATTATTATTATTATTATTATTCTAAGTATTTTTATAGTGGATTTGGATTCTTTGATTTATAAATAAATAAAGTAGCAAATACAGTGTGACAGGTCGATAAAGTGGTGTGTTGTGGAGAATTTTTTATAGTGAATCTAAAAAAAGTTGATTGTTGATTTGAATTTACATATTTGGAGATGGAATTATGGATTTATTTGAATGATGGATTTATTTGTGCGCAGAAGTAGTGAAATATTGCTCTTGAAGAACATTTGACTGTTTATTAGGCAGAGAAATATACACATATGTAAAATCCAGTTATTTAGTGCATCCCCACACTGTGAAATGTAGAGTTTAGCCATGACATTTTATTTACACCCCTGCAGTTCATGCTATTTCACTTCTCTTTATCAAAAACTGTACTTACAATATAGTTCTCTATTTTTCGATCTATTTGTAAATTCTTGTTTACTACAATTACACATGTGTATTTTTATTCTAATCCTATTTTTATATTTGTCTTTTTGCACTTTAAGCTCGTGTCACCATAATAAATTCCTTGTATAAGCAAAAATACTTGGCAATATTGCTCTTTCTGATTCGGATTTTATTCTTATTTTTAAATGTGACAGTATATTTACCAACATTCTCAAAAGTTATGGCATTCACACTTTCTTCTCTTAGTTAAAAGGATTTTGCCAGGTTGGATAGATGCATCAATGGATCTTTTACTTTAGATTAAAGTCTCCGCTAACTGACTGCTAATAAACGGATTTCACCAGCTTTAACTGGTGCTCAGGCAAAAAGCGGCTGTCTTTATTGTCTTGACATGAGGGTTATATAGACATCAGCTTATATTATGAATATGTCAGTGGTATTCAAATTTCACAGTTTTATGTCAGACCCCATAAATGTCCAATGAAAAGTGCACAAGCGTCATTATCACCAGGGAGCTGTTTTACTGGTGCCAATTAAAATCTAATGATCAACTCATATACCTTGTCTTTTGTAAGAAACAGCTCGCTGTATAGTTTATTTTCTCCATATGGCATCTTAACATGGGAATCTATCAAAGAAACAGATGACACCATGAACACGAGAGACAACATATTTACGTATTTGACTCCATTATATATGCAAAACTGTAAGCCTTCGATTACAATGACACAATTTGTCTCCCTTGTTACTTTTCACCTGTTTAACAACGATTCCTTCATTTATTCAGTTACAAAAACCTTCTGCCAATCTTTTTATCTAAGCCCACAATGTTACATCATGAATTGATAAACTGTACCCAGCGACTGTGACAGGAAGTTGTAAATGTTATCCCATTTCAAATTAATATTTTATGTTGTTATTGGAAAGACGAACATTTAAATAGTTTTTTAAGTAGAGTGTTCTGTCATTTTTGGCCAAATGTGTAATTAATGTACTCAATTAAAATTGCTCTGCTGCAGGAACCCGGAGAATCTATTTGGCAGAGAATTCTCTAAACGATCTTAAGGCTTATGTGCGAAATATCCGATGGGAGACCAGGGAAAGGTAATTAAACGCTAAGCGAACAGGCGCTGAAAAGTCATCTGGGGAATGAGGGACAGCCGACCTTCTGTAAGAAGAAGTATGGATGAAGGGGTGAGAGAATAGAGTGTGGTGTTGATGAGAAGGGGAGATGAAGCTGGACTAGAGTAACTGTTAGTGTTGCTGGAAGAGTTGTGTTGTCGTTGCTCAGCATGCTGCAGGCAGAATTCTAATACGTTCATCAATAACCTCAAACAGCTGCTCAGAAAGAAACACTTATGTGACTGAATGCCATTACAGAGCATTTCCCGAGAAACAAAATTACTAAAGTAGTTAATCCAACATTTGTTCATTTCTAGTTTCCTAAAATCGGGTTAAGGTGTGTTTATGCTGCATCTAGTCTACTTTAACTTTTAATCTAGTCTGATCAAGGATAATGTCATTCTGTAGAACTGGACCTGCGGTTTCATGTAAGTCCTGAAACGCATTGTCTTGACTGCTTTTTGAATACAGCTTGAACAACAGAACACACATTTTACCTTTCAGTAATATTGTAGGTGTACTCCAAAGACCCTCACTATAACATGAGTCAGCTGGAGGGGCCTTGTGTTCTGCCATATTCCTCACATCTTCTAGACCAGCTCTTTTCAAGGTCAAGACTCGGGAGGAAATTCGATCCAGAGCACTTTTACTTGGTACGTAACGTGCCAAATTAGCAGGTGTGCACAAACCAGTGTTCCAGCGTTTACATACGATTTCCGTCAGGTTGAGCGAATCCCAGATAGTGATATTTTATTCACCTTTTAGCTTCCAGTAGAAATGGGCTTGTTCCCCTTGTGGTCTGTTTTGTGCAAGAATTTGAACAGCAGCAGAAAACAGCAGCGTATTAAACTGACGGAACCATGGATGAATGAGTATGTAACCCTGGGCACATGAACATAGAGTAGTCTGTAAATATGCACATAGTTTGTTGCCCAGAAAAAAGTTTGTTCAGCATTATATAAAGAAACATAATTCATTGCTTTATAAATTTGTATTTTTTTAAATTTTGTATTTAATTGAAAGTGGCAGAAGGTTACATTGAAATATTGTTCTAGAATCAGAAGTACGTGAATACATTTTTTTTTGCAATTTGTTGTATAAAATCCAGTACTGTCTGTTATAGTTTACACTTTAGTCCTTTAGTTTTACATTTACATTTACATTTAGTCATTTAGCAGACCCTTTTATCCAAAGCGACTTACAATAGTCGAGGAGACAATGAAGCGGTAAATAGCCGATACAACAATAGGTGAACAAGTGCTACAACAATGCTACCGAGTTACACCGAGAGAGAAGTTACAAAAGTTTTTTTTTTTTTTGATAGAGTGAGTAGTTAGAAAAGAAGTGAGTTAGTGAGTTAGGTGTAGCCGGAAAAGATGAGTTTTTAGGTGTTTTTTGAAGATAGAGACCGAGTCTGACAAGCGTGAAGCCAGAGGCAGATCGTTCCACCATCGAGGAACTGAAGCAGAGAACGTTCGAGAGAGAGATTTCTTACCCTAGAGAGAGATTTCTGACCCTTTTGAGCTGGTACCACAAGTCTCAGCTCATTTGCGGAGCGCAGAGATCTTGAGGGCCTATATCTTTGCATTAGTGAGTTAAGGTAAGTGGGTGCTGAACCGGTGGTGTTCTTGTAGGCAATGAGAAGACATTTAAATTCAATGCGAGCTGCTACCGGAAGCCAATGTAGTTTAATGAAGAGAGGTGTTACATGGGTCCTTTTTGGTTCCTTGAACACCACTCTTGCCGCTGCATTTTGAATCATCTGCAGAGGTTTTTAGTTAATACAGTAAAGGTAAGTAACACTTAATGATTCCATGAATGTTTGAAGAGTTTGCATTATTTTTAACATAATTTGGTATATTTAATAGTTATTATTTAAAGTTGATTTTAATGTTTTTTAATAACATGTTTTAAAAACAGTTGTACCAGACATTTGACATAGCTTGAAATTCAAACATGAACCTTTGAAAGTAAACGTTGAAAACCGTTGTTCTAGACTGTCATCTGTTACTAAACTTCCAATAATCCCTTGCTGGACTCATCATGCTTTATTATATTCAACTGTAGTTCAAAAGTTGATTTTATCATGTGGGTTCATAACCCTTACAACTCTTATTATTATTGCACAACTTAGAGAATATATTAAGTGCCAAAAAACTTCTCCAAGCAAACTTACAAGCTGAGCTTGAGAATCACCACAGGAAAACCAATGTGAACGTGTAATGGGTCAGTCTCCTGTTGTTAGTGTTTACTATACTCCAATCTCCATTTGAAGTAGGTTGACAATAATCTGACTTTAAACTGAGAAGTTACAGACATATTAGTCCTCACTCTTATATTGTCTAAATAATATGGTTACCTCTACGGTGTTGGTTCCAGATCCACGTCCATTTTCTGGTTGGACACAGTGACTATGAGGCACAGGTGCTGCTCATCTTGCCAGGATCCGACAGATATTTTACTTGTGAATGAGCTGAGATGGAAAATAACCCCAGAGTGCTTGTCATTACCCCTTCATGTGTACGCCAAATACTCTTAGTCTTTCCATTTGTCAGTTGCATTGAATAACTCAGGACCTGCCTAGTGTGTTTTCGAAAAAAAAGCTGTATTGTCTGTGCCTTTTGATAAGGGTCAGTCCATACCAAAGACCTATAGCGTTCTATCTGATTACAAGATCTTGTCATTGCCTGCGGCTCACGATGAGTTCTGGTGCCAAACGGTTTCCCTGAACACCAGCCTCTGCAACGCTGTGTCCTGTTGCTGTTGAGATCAACACTTGCTTGAAAAACATCTGTGGCACGCGCGACTTGGACAGATGTTTCTTGGACTTATTATTCAACACTGTTTAACAGATGGAGGAAATTCTGAAAAGTGTATTTCAACTGAGGGTCCTCATGCTGCACTTCAACATTAGGAAAATTCTTCATTTATGCACCGATAGTGAAGCAAGATATTAAATCCATAGTACGACTAACATATTGGAGCATTATTTAAACGTTACATTTATTAAATCATGAAATGAATCAATATTTGACATAGAGTTTTAGCCTCAGATTGGACAGGTCTGCATTACTGCTCAATACCCTCAACTATAATCCAGGAACATGTTTGACTAGTTGGCAAGTCAAAGCTGCCCTGCAGCATTAGGGATGTTTACCGTTTCTTTATTGATGAGGAGACTGTCAACACAGTCGAGGTGAAATAACATACAAATATTTCAGATGACAGATCAATGCCGCTTCAGTGCTGAAAAACATTTTTGATTTCATTTCTGTCAGCCTCTGGGTGACCCTTGGTTTGTTTTCAGGGCTTGTTTGTGAAAAAAAGAAGCATGTCAAAAGTCTGCAATACTGTTCTACTATACCTGAATTCCGAAAATGAAATGTAGACAAAATTGAATGCTCATATCGAAAACTTGGAGTGTGTAGCAGTACATGTCTTCTACTTTAAGTCTCTATATACTGCACAAGTACTGTTTGACCTATTCTTACAATGCGCTGAGCAACAGTTCTTCGATGACAACTTGAAAAGTGTGTCCGACCTCCTGGTGTCCTCCTGATAACTTCAGCAGTACTCAACATCATAATGCTGCTATTTACAGCTTCTACTCAATAAGGCAATATCTCAGGATCGATTTTTACAACCGCACACCCTCCAGCCATTCTCCAAGCACACTGGATTTGATAACTCAAGTGCTATTGATTTCTCTATAATCAAAAATAGTCTTCCTCAGAACATGCATAGACAAGAGCAGGTTGACAACCGCCTAACACAAACTCTTTTTTATTCCTTGCTTTTTCTCACACATCTGTATCAGGTTGGCTTGTCCATTAAACAGAAGCAATAATTTAACTTCACAAGTCTAAGTGTCACAAAGAAAATAGTGACCACTGATATGCCATTCAACAAAACACATTCCTTTTATTGAAAATGTAAGACAATTCTTTTAAAATCCACTGGCATTTAGTGGTGAGGTAAATATCTCAACCAACGGCTCACTCTACCCCTTCCCTTAAAAGCAGTACGGATGCTGCAGGAGGACAAAGAGGTTCGAGCACTTGCAGAATGGGATAACTTATTGATGTAACACATCCTGAAAAGCAGTGGTCCATTATTGAGTTTTTTAATTTCACAGATATTATTTATACTCTTACAACAACATTACGCACTGACTTAAGATTGAAACATTGGATCACGAAGAAGGGGACCTTTAAAAGTAATACAAACATATGGTCAATTATGTAAGGGGTTTGTACACCTCTGTAGACAGTTAGGTATATCATTTTTTATTATTAATAATAGGTCCCCTGAAACAACTCATTAGACTCTTAAGGCAACAGTTCGTCAAGAAATTAACATTTTGAGGTTCATTATGGTTCAGATTGTTCCTCAGATGTGTCTTTTAAACTCACTACCCCTCGTGTAAATAAGCCCTCATGTTTCACCTGTCTGTTGTCTGTCATTGAATGTGTAACTGTGCTTGGCTGAAAATGTTCATAGGTTAATTTTGTTTTGTTTCATTTGTACCAGTTTACTTTGCCTGTTGAATGTCAAACTGCACGTTCCCAGTCCAGAAGGGGAAGGTAATGTAAAACCAAAGACTACATGGACAAAAAATATCTAAATTGCTAAATGGCTTTACATTTTACAGCAAAATGAAGAGAGCAGGGTTGCCAGCGGGATACTGTAATTTCTACAGCAGCTTTGCTTTACAGAATATAACTGTATACTCAGATTACAGTTGACAACTATATTTAACAAAAATTGCTGCATATTTGTGTTCTTGTTCTATCTAGTACGTAGAGGAGAGTGGGATAAGTAGCTATAGTTTTCATAATGTCTTACTTTTACTGAGCACCATACATCAAAATGCAATAAAAGTCTTACCAAATGAAAGAAAGTCTCTGACACCTATGATGTATTCATTACATTTTCATATCTTGTCTCATTACGAAGTTGTAGACTGTTGAATGGAGAATATGCCCCATCAGCAGTTAAGTTGTCCCAATAGATTATCTAAAAATAATAAAACATCTTAATTACGATAATTGATTTTAATTGTGAAATTTAAACCAAAACGACAAATACGAACGATTAGAGAAATTTAGAGAAAAAAACAATTATTTCGATCCAGTATACTATTCAATCAAAACATTAAGCGGCAAAACAACATTACTATGAACTTGAACTCTAATGTTCTCTGACTTACACATGAATCCATGATACCTGAACAGATAGCTGCATTAACTTTCTTAACTTAATATATTTTACCTTTTCAACAAAATCAATTTCCTGTATCTGATTACTCAGACTAATCTTTAGACACAATCTTTAGAATCTTAAGGATCTGAAGATGACTCTTGTATGCTTTTTTCTTTTATTTGCCTTGTTCTTTGTAGGTCCAGATTTAGTCCCTTGCTTCCCTTTCTTTAAAACGTGTTTTTGCTAGATTCAGTCTTATTCTTTTCTATTTCTAGTCGCCGCTGCTCTGGCGTGTCAGTAAGACTTGTGATGACTTGCCCCAAAATCAATGAGTCGACTTGTCCCAAACTGACATGTATGGTAATGTTGGAAAGATGTCATGGTTAGCTCAAAACAGCACATCATCTAAAGCATCAAAATACATGTTCTCTATTTTGTGCAAACTAATAATTTTAAACATCTATACCTAACAAAGTAGTATTGGAGAAAATGTGATTTTGTTTGCTCTTTAGGCACTCAGATTAGAGTTGTCTTAAGCACAGGGTTGACTTCAGAAGGAGTGGCTATTTTCTTTTTGAGAAAGCTTCTAGTGTTGGAGATATGAACATTGTGAATGTATGTCAAATACAAATTGTAAAATATATACAAAATAGATGTCTTAAATTTTCACTGCTTAAGCTCTAAACATTGCAAAAAGATCATGAGGCATAGCTTTGTAGACCTTTTTTTACATACAAAATAAATCTCCATATTAAAAAGACTTTTAATTTGCGAATAACTTGAAAAAGATTAAGTTACAATCACAATCAATTAACCACAGCACGGTCATAATAAACAATTCATAAATACAAAGACAATGAAGAAAGTCCAGCAGCTCATGAAGACCAATGTGAGCGTACATATATGGCCAAATAAGGTCACAAACGATTCCATCAAACATCCGATGAAAATAGGATTTCATCAGCAGTTCCTCCAGATCGTAAGTATAAGGAAAATATAAGTTCCGTGTCATTCTGTCTCTCAACATTGTGTTTAGGCTGAATGGGGTTTGTACTTGAGAACCTGTTTTGTCTGAGCCAATTGAAAAGGCCAAATCATTTGGTGAACGATTCAATTCATGGCATGACAGATATAATATAATAAATAGAGGGAGGAAAAAAAGAAACAAACATAGAGAAGAAAGAAAAAATATTAAGATAGAAAAGGAAAAAGGATAAAAACAAACAAAGATGCACAATGGATATAAATATAATACATTTTGGGACGACAGGCAGAACGTTCAGATAGAGGGAAGAAAGAGAGAAACAGATGTACATACAGAGTGATTATATTTATATATATATATATATATATATATACTGTATATATAAATATCATTATTTGTTAATCACTACTAGTATTAGGGAAAGAACAATCACTGCCAACTTACTCAAAGTCAGCTACATAAAGACACTTCCAGCAGTGGAAACATTTCAATAGAAACATGCGAAAATGTTCCTATTTTTGGGTGAACTATTGTTATAACGGTGAGGGCTTTGAGCAGCAACCCGAGTTTATCATTCTGATTGGTGATTCCGGTGGCACAGAAATAACACACTTAACCCTCGGAAAGACACTTGTTTGACCCAATGACCCACAGATGTTACTTTCTACAAGGACCTTCTTCTAAATGTAATGCAGCAGCACAATATGCTACATCTGCGGAATAAATATCAGCTCTCAAACAGAAAATACTGCACTTGTCAAAGCAGCCAGTGACGAGAATCCCAACACACATTTAAAGGTTTTGACAGATAAGCAGGGGATGTAATGGGATGTGTTTTTTTACCCAGACACCTGAAATAGATATAAGCAATGAACACATTTCAATGGTTTTACCCATATCTCTTAAAAGGTTATACTGGTTTAAAAAAAGAGTGCAAAGTAAGAAAGGGAAACGAGAGGAGAAAATTCAAATTACTGATAGGGATCTGTGTGTGAGTGTGCGTGTTCGACCATGTGTGTGTGTGCGCATTTGAGTGACAGATAGTAATAGAATTCAGCCCTGTGTGTTGTGATAAAGTGCGTATGCGTGTGTGTGTGGATGCTGTGATAATGTGCTGATATCTGTAGAGAACTGCCTGATGTTGTTGCTGATAATGTGCAGACCCCGCACATGCTCAACCCAGTGCCTCCTTTCCTAACAGCCATTTATCTTTTCTTTTTTCCTTCATTTAACCATAAATGCTGTGAATAACATTTAACTTGTCAGGTTTCATTTAATGGTTAACATTTACGAGGAAAATAGTTCGTCCTCATTTTAATAGTGACCCTGCTATGAACAGAGAACAATATAAAGCCTCAGTTCTGTTAAATATAATTTGCCCTGTGATTTTTCATTTATACACACCTGAACTATATTTAAGAGGATGGTTTTGACCATGAAAAGATTTAAGGGAGAATGTAAAAATTGTGCCCAACTATGTTGTTTTATTAAGTAAAGGAGTTTTTCCTTGTCTGAATGTAAATCTGTTGAAGATGCAGTTGACTCCGGTCATCATTGCTGGGCCTGTTTATTGCTTTACTGGTATAATCTGCTTTTTTATAATGATGGAAAGTCACTTACAATTCTCTTCTGGTGGCAGTGTATATGGAATGTGAACCACTCTTTATTATAAATAAGCTGCAATGTATCTGTACATGCTGCTGCTACGTATACTGAACTGTGCATTATTAAATGAAAACATAAATATATAGGAATTAATTGGGGGTTTAATGCGGTTTCAGGTGTTATTTACACTGTTAAAGTGTTGAAGTGGGATGATAAATATGTGAAAACTGTTGATGTTTTGAAAGCTCTGTCAGGGTTCATAAAGTTTTGGAAAGTTTTTTGATGTATAGCCCTATATGACTTCATAAAGTGTGGAATTCTTTCATGGACATTTTCCTAATCAAGCGCACAGACATACATAAAAAAGAATGAGATTGAGAGTAAGGAAACTGTCACTTTCCCCTTACTCACCAACAGATTAAACTGCCCTTTCACTCAATTTTAGAGTCTTATAGATTCATCAGTGTTTTAACTGTTATATTGTGCTGCGTGTGTTCTCTTTCTAATGGTCCTTATCTTCTTGGATTCTTATAAAAAACTATATTGGATCAGTCTCATCATCTGAGTCTTCTTTCACTCAAGCCTATTGTTAAAGGCACAACCATCAAATGTGTTTTTTTTTTCAGTTAATGGAAGGCATAGACAGCGCTGTAAAAGACTTTTTCAAGAAAGTCATTTTATTTTTAGAACACATTGTCACTAAAAAGTATGCTTTTCTTGTGGCTCAGTGAAAAGAGCATGGCGACAGCAATGGGTTTTATTTCTGGGGATTTCACACAAACAAACTGTTTTATATAATGCAATGTTAGTCACTCTGGATAAAAACGTCTGATAAATTTTTGTAAGCAAATTCCTTTGTTGTAAGAAAGCGATGTTACGTTTTCCAAAGATGTAGGAAATGTTAAGGCAGTGTAATACCTGGCAGTGGTTCTCCAGGTCTGCCATATCTCATCCAGTAGTGTCGGCTCCTCCATTGGGCCTTCTATCATCCGTTGGGCCCTTGTGTTTCTCGTTTGGCTCCTACTCCTTCAGCGTGTTCCTCCAGATTCACACTTAAAGGGACTGACAAAAGCCAGCTGTTGGCAACAGAAATAAGAGGTGGCCAACTGAATCGGCAGGTGGACATGCTGAGGACAGATGACTCTTCTTTAGGTTGCTTATTAAGATGTAGTTAGTGGAGCAAATTAACATTTATTGTGTGATTGGAATTTTTGTGATTGTGACAGATGGCTTGTTGGGCCTCTTTGTTGCTACTGTTGCTCTCTCTCAGTTCAGTCAACCTGTGATTTAATGATGTGCCTATTAAGAATCCAGCAATTTGCAAACCATCTGGGTGGCCAGAAGAATTTCGGTTGGTTGATCTGTGATCACCCATCTCAACTGTAAATTCTATATTTATTACATTTATTTACCGCTTCATTTTGAGACAGCAAGAGACAGGAGACCACAATAAACTGTCTACATATGCCAATCTATAAAACTCATTTAAAAGGCACATGTACACAACAATATAAATAGTTCAGAAACCAAGGTAGAATATAAAATAAAGACAAACAGCAATAAAATTAAATAAATAGTGTTATTGTAAACGATAATAATTTACCTACTAAGTAAAAATACACTCAGTGATGGCTTTGACTATTGCAGTCATAAAGCTGCAACTATTACAGGTTATGTAGCATCGGTTGTACCCTGGGAGTCAGAAAGCATTGGAGGTATGATAAAATGAACAATTAATTTCCTACAGTGTATTTTTATCCCAATCAATTTACTTAAAAACCAATATTAAATTTGAACCAATATTTAAAATGTATTGTATTAATCACAATAAAGTCTATAGTGTGTAAAATATGTTTATTGTGTTTTTCGGAACTTGGTCCTTAAAATTTAAAAAACAACCACCAGTATAAAAAATGTATTAAAATCGTTTTCTGAAAGCAGCAAGTGAATCCATCTAAGATGGCGCCGTGGATGGTTGCAGTGTTGCGAGCTCTGTCATTGAATTCCACTTATTTGTTTGATTTGTCAAAATTTGCTATGTTGTTCATATTGAGAGTTGCTAGTCTAACTACTTTTAGTTCTTCAATGCCTATGCTCTGACTACTGACACATGTCGAAACCCCTTGTCTGCAACCCACAGCAACAAAAGCTGAAATGGAAAGAAGGAATGATATAAAAATTGATTTAAAATTATTTACAAATGTTTGTTCATTAACAAACATACGACTTTGGATTTTAATCTTTAAAATGTTAGTATGATACACATGAGGCGATTTTTAGAAAACAAATACAGATTTGTAAATGCAACCTGTGTTTATGTCTAATAATTTTTCACAGACCAATGAGAACTTGTGACATTAGTGGATCATGCAACGCGCGATCATTCATCCGCACTGGTTCATATGGAAATTAAACTAGTGTCTGTAGAAGTCATTTCATTAATTTTATCCCCCTCATAGTTTGGTGGTTTATATTTAAATTACTAATTTGATGCTGTTAAAAAAAACCTCGCCAAGGCTTTTGCCTCATGTGTATTAAAATCTAATGTTATATAGATTCAAATCCTAAGGCATTTGTTTATGGATGTGCATACATCTGTGCACAATTTTGAGTCGATTTTCATTCCATAAGCTGTCAGCTTTGTCAAACTTACACCTAGTAACCAACCCTCACTCCCAACTATTGTACTGGCCAATGTTCAATCCTTGGGGAACAAATCTCATGAATCTCCCTTCTAGTCGAGACTTGGGACTGCTGGATCATCTGCCTTACATAAACATGGATTTCAGTGGAAATCAGGCTCTCTGTTCACTGAGCTGACAGAGCCAAACACCGGGGAAAAGCAGAACTGGTCAGACATGGATGATTATGATCAAACTGCCAACAAGTATTTCACCTTTACTGATGCAGTGAGTTGCATCACTTCTCTTAAACAGCCATGACAGAAGACAGATCCTGTGGTTGTTAATCTGTTTCAGAATTGATTAATCTAATGATCTTTGGTTAAAAACTGCCCAACACACTTTTAAAAAGAGGAACAATTTCTTGAGAAGAAATGTGATCAGTAATATTTTTTTGGTTACTTTAATAATTTAAAGTGAAATTAAAATGTAAAAAACAACAGAAGATGTAATGGTTAGACTTAATAATAATAGTAAGAGCATTTCCAGACACACATTGTACGGGGAACTCAAGAGACTAGGACTGAACAGCTGTATAGCCTTAAAATAAAAAACTTATTGGTGAAGCTAAATAAAAGAATGGCTTTTGTTAGCTAGGGAGCATAAAGATTGGACTATGGAGAAATGGAAGAAGGTCATGTGGTCTGGTACATCCAGAATCACCTTGATGGGCACTTTCCAAGATGACGATGCCAGGTTTCATCTGGCTCAAAATCGGAACGAGTGGTCCAGTTGGCATGAGACATGATTTTCATACAAAGATTGGGATGTGCTGGAGAAGACTGCTCTGTGGTCCGACTCCATCATCAATACAAGGTCCTGGCAGAACATTAATGCAACTCTGGATGGGAATAAATGTTGTGACATTTCAGAGGCTTTTCAAAAATATGCCATTGCGAATGTGTGCCGTAATCAAAGCTTAAGACTGTCCAACAAACTATAAGAGTGTTCGACTTGGACAGGCAGTGTATTTGTGTATTTTTTCTTGATACGCAGAGTGCAATAGGAAAGGAGCAGAATCTATCAGAAAGCATTTAAATCTATTAAAGGTTCTATTTCATACCGCATAATGCTCCTCCTCATTCACAGAACACCATATGTTTATCTATTAGCATTCTACTTCCTTTGGCCATGAAGTGCAAGTAAAGCTGCTATCTTCACCTTACTCTGCCATTTCATTCTGTGCTTTTTGTAGTTTGAGAGGCCATTTGGTCTATAATCAAATGTTGAAAATGCATAGAATGAGAAAGGGGGGTGTTATGGTTTTGGTATGTTTGCGTTCTGTTTAAAACATTTTCAGATGATGGTTTCATTTGATTTAATTATCAGTTATTTTAAAGATTAATAAGGCCAGCCTCTATGGTTTTGGTTTCTGAATAGTTCTCACTTGGATTTTATCCTCTAGATTTATGTATTTACACTCCGTGTTCTACCTTGTTCACCGTCAGTCTTTGTTTTTGGTTTGTTTTTTCAAGCGTTTTAAAGTATAAACCTACTTTATTTATAGTGGAGGGTAGTTGTTAAAAGTAAATCTGCATGCCAGTGATCTAATAAAACTATGTATGGTGTCTTTCATAACCCAAACGTTTTTAAATGAAAGACGTCTTTACTGTTGAAACTGTTTACTCTTGTTATATGTTTATATTCCTTACCATATCCTAAAGATACATTTAATTGAATTAATGAACACTGCCATTCTTTCTGTCTACTACTCTCGCCTATAACATAACAAGTGTCTAATGTTTCAGACATGTGTATACCTCTAAATGCACATGAGTTCGAGCTTCAGTGCTTGCAGACAGAACTGTGGGCCGTGGAGAAGCTGATTTGCTGGCATGTAAGCATGGCTGCAAGAGCAGAAAACCTCCCTACAAACATCCCAGTCCTATGCTTGCAAATAAGGGGTAAATTCATGGCACAGTTTTTTAACTCCAACCAATACTCTGCATGTATTTCTGCCCAAAGCTTTGGCTCTAAAACCGACAAAGCCATGACGAAAGGCACAAACCAGGACTGGAGCGACAACCATGAAGGGTGACACTAACATCAGAGCTGTCGTGTTGCATGCAGGGTTGAACAACACCAGGATTAGGATTTGGAAGATTATGAAGAAGTTAGATGCAATTATGAGTCATTTATACTAAATATAGTTAATATGCAATGTATCAGAGGTAGGAGTGTGTGTTCTTGAACCACAAATTCCAGCCCAGCATAGCGGTTAAATAAAACTCTTACTTATTGTATATCATGATGTCACTTCAATAAATTCCGTTATAGTAGCAAGTCCTCATTCTCCCTCTGTCTGTTAACTGTATATGGCAGGTTGCAAACAACTTGTTCAGGTGCATACTTAATAATACTAAAATAAATAACAAATACGATTATTTACATGAATGTATTATAATATCTGTAGGTATTGAACCTTTTGTCCTTTTACTGGTTGCCTTTGAAAAAAAGACAACTTTGTTCTATTTGGTGTAACCTTGTGAAATCATGTCCTGTTCCCGTCTATGCATTTACCTCCTGTCTGTCTCTCGGGTGAGCTGGAGAGTACAACAGTACTTTAAACATATTATGACCTAGAAGGTTTACTTGCTGAGGGTGACAAATACTGTCGAGACTTGGTGTATTTGACAATTACAGTTGAGATGTATAGAAGTCACACGTCTGGATGTTTGCCCTGTCTTGCATGGACTTTTAGTCTGTAGTTATCAGTTTGCTGTCTTGTGTAGTTATTTGTCGTTTTTAATGGGTTTTAATTATGTGTGTCTTGTTAGAATGTGTATATGGCCCGTGTATTGTAGTAGTTTTTGTTCGCATCTTTCATGGATCCCTGTTTCATAGTTTTTTTAATGTTTTGCTTTTAATGATGAAGTATGTGAGGGGAGGAGCTGTCAAAACATAGAGGAGGACCTTTTGGTATAGGGGCGTCTTTGTTTTGGTGATTATGAATTTCAACAACTACACACACTGTGAGTGATATTGATATAATAAAATTGCATACGATTTTCAACCAACTTCCCAGACTACAGTTCTGGTGCATCCCCAAACTATCAACACTACAAGGGTTAGATTTATTTTAATAGTGAAGCAGTGAAGCAGGCCAGATAACTACACATTGTAACATGAGCTTTAGTTTCAGCAGTGGAACATGTCAATAAACAGAATCATTTAGACTATGTGTTGTGAGAGATTATGGTCTTTAGCCTCATTACATCTCTGACTCAACGCTACAAGCAGGTGCCGGTGTAGCCGAAAATCTGTCCTCTTCCCCACAAAGCACAAACACAGTAAAGTTGAATACTAAAATTTTATCATTCTATCGTTAAAGTTCATTTGTCATATCACAGAGTACAATCTTAAAACTATTTGAAAACACAACACATACAAAACCAGCTCATGCATAATCTCCCAAAATATTGGTTTTAAACAAAAGGTCCAAATCAAACAGAAATATGGGTTGGATTTAACTCGGGGTATTTCAATTGGCTGATTTGTAAAGTGTTTAAAATTAGATTTACAAAAAAACTACGACACAGGTTCATTTTACACTGAAGTTTGTGATTTGCTTTAGGAGTGGGTGATCCTGAAAAAACACAGACGTAAATTTGATGGCAACTAAATACAGAGCCATGTATACAGATATTTACAACGACTTTCAAAAGCATAAACCTAAACTGGGGATGTCCCGATCACAATGTTCTGATCCGATTTGCCTCTGCTGATCTGATGCTTGTATTTTCCTAGTACTGGGTGTCATCAAATTATTACTAATCTAACAGCCTAACATATTGCAAAAAACATGAATGATAGAGTGAGTCTTTTCAACTTATCAATGAAAGCATAGAAGGAAAAATTAAAATTCCTCTTTTTTAAGGAAATATATTTAACTTTTCATTGAAGCTGGACAGTCCTCAGAATGAGACCGAATAAAATTCTGAATAAACATCTAAGATGTTTATATACATCTAAGAAATGAATGTGACTCAGCATATGTGTTGTGTCAACAGACAGCTGCTAATGCATTTTATCTGTGTCATTAAGTGTGTTTAAAGCTCCAGTAGAGCTCTGTTTGAAGGAAGAAATCAAATGCTAACCTGTGTTTTATGTTCAGAGTCACAGAGCTGATGGAACTCGATGTAATCCATTTACTTTTCAAAGGAATTTGGTATCAACTTTTTCTTATTGAACGAATCCTCTGCAACATCTTGTTATTTCTACATTAAAATTGATTGTTCTGTGGTTTTGGATTTACACACTGCAGACAATGCTGTCAGAGCTCATGCTCTCATATATAAAACTTGTGAGGGAGCAGACGTGATCAGAAATTATTGGGCTAAATATAAGTTATTCCAATCAGGTTAAAATAGTCTTGATCACCCCCGATATCAATCTTAGCGATCAGCTTAGGACAACCCCAACTTAAACCTACATGCACTCTACACGCGTCTTGTCGAGCAGTGGTTTCCAAATGCAGGCCTTGAATCCCCCTTCCAGAATGTTTTACATCTATCCTCATATAAAGCATCTGAATGATCTTATCAGTTTTCTACCAGAATTCTAAAAAACCTATTGTGTTGAATCCGTTTTTTCACAAGATCGATCTGAATTTTATTCGACCGGATTGTGGAACCACAGTGGTAGAGGTGAGTAATGTGTCATGATGTATAGGGTAAATGCATCATCACGCATAGTTGTGCTCTCAAAATGTGCCATTAATTTGTTATATATTGTAAATGCCTATTGTGTTTTTTTATTAAGATCTATTGATAGATGTGTAATGTAATATACACAAGTATAGAGGTCTTCAGAGGTGCATACAAATCTTAAATGATGAACTGTTTTGTCTTTAACAGTGATTTCTGTTTGCATAGACCAAATGTATTTTACTTCCATATTGCTACAATAGTATTTAATTAACCATTTGTTCTACAGAATACGGTTTATAAATGAATTCACAACCTCACAGCTAAATGTGTAATGGAAATGGATCTTTTCTGCCTAAAAAAGAAATTTAAACACAAATATTCTAGGTGCCAAATGATCAAAACCAAAAAGTGAGGTCTGAGGTAAAATATTTAACATGTAAGCAGAAGGTTGTGGGTATGAATCCCAGGGCCAACAGACAATTACTGAAGTGCCATTGAGCAAGCTAACTTACTTCTCTTTGCTCTGCAGTGATGATTGATGACTGCATAAAACTATAAGTCTTTGGATAAATGCGTCTGCCAAATGAATACATTTAAATTTAAATTGTAAATGTAAATGAACACAAAAACAGATAATGCCTTACAAGAACGTAGAAGTGTTCTTGAAATAGAGAATGCATTAGATACAGACTTGCGCATACCCAACCTGGTTAAAGTCCCGTAAGTAATTGCCATGCATCCATCCAAGTTGTTTTTTCTTAGGCTGTTTTGCAAGACAGGTCTCCAAGAGAATACAAGTATGTTCTTTTGCATTTTAGAATTGAGAGACTGCCTCAGTCTGGTCTAGGTGGAAACCTACTGATAAATGTTAAATTCACCCGAATCATATCCATGTCATGTGTTAAAATCTCTTTGAGAGTCTGTTGTTTCCACACGTCTTCCATGAGTTTGCCATGTATTCTTTCTGGCAAAAACACTTGTAATTTATTCTGTTTTGGTGTGATTTGTTTCTTAAATCTCAAAATTACAAGTACTGGATGTCTACACTCTTATTGCCTATGACAGAAAGACACTTTTTGAAATCGGCTCTTTCGTGGCACATTAGAATTTGGGCGTTGAATTCCTGAGATTTTCTTGCGTCTTTCAAATTTAATGACAACATAATGGTAATCGCCTGATCACTGACGAAGACAAGATGGCCTACAGACAAGAGGTAAAAAATTGAACACATTTGTATCAAAAGAATTACCTCTCACTTAACACTATCAAAATCGATGAGCTGGTGGTGGACTTTAAGAGACAGAAGAGAGAAACCAACCCCATGGTCATTGATGGGACACCCTCTGAGTAGTTCAGCAGCTTTATAGGAGCACATTCTTAGGAGTCCACATTACAGATGACCTCGATTGGTGTGTACACCCAAATGAAGTGCTGATAAAGGCACAACAACTCTTCTTGTTACTCCCCGACAAAATTTGGAACGAGTCCCCATATACTTCACTTATTCTACGCTCATTCAAACATCCTGACTGGCTGCATCAGGGCCTGGTTGGGAAACAAAACCATTAGCAATCGAAAAGATCTGCAAAGGGAAGTGTGAATTGCCCGCCACTGTAGAAGGTTAGCTACCCTTCCTTGAAGACAGTTTCAGAAGGCTGTGAATGAGGAAAGCCTTGAAGATCATCAGACCATAAGGTTCAAAAGAGAGCGGGTCTGGTGATAAGGACAAAGTCTTGTGGAGGACAGAGGTCAAATCTTTTTTCAATTTTGGCAATTAAAGAGAGACTCAGCTTAAAAGGCAGGGACACTTGAATGTATTGTGAAGTGCTGTTCACTTCAACGGGAACCAGAGAGTGAAGAATACATCACACAGCATGACGCAAAACGGGTAAGTCACCATATGGAGCAATATCCCAGTTAAAGGGGTTCACTTCAACAGGCATGAATCTACCAATACCAGGCTTGGTAAACAGAGTGGCTTCCCCTGGCCCGTTACCAAAGTGTGATCTTAGTGGTGGATAGTCTGCACTTCATCCTCTGGCAAATAGGTTAGCATAGCAAAGAGGATTGATCTCCCTAGCTAATGCGATGGTTTGGAAAGCGCTAACAAGGGTTCAAGGTGCCGCAATCGAGCGCTGGAGAATGTGGAAGTTTAGGTCTAACGCAATGTCTAGTTGCAGGGACACACTGCAGAGAGGAGGATAATTTTGCCTGGGCAGAGAAAAGTCTAGGCACTGGAGGGGATGGTACCATATGACCCACCATGGCCCGCAGCTATGGAATGGCTGGGCTCATGCCATGCCAGCTGATGACAGGGAGGAGGCTTTCTTCTTTGCGCTGACTTGCGCTTCTGGGTGGGCGCCTGAAAAGGGGGCCCTGCAAAGTGGGGCTGCCTGAGACTACATGCCACATGGGATCTTGATGGCCTGTATGCAGCTGGATCGCAGCGGGCATAATATGTTTTGATGGCCTCCATTTGATAATTCTCCGCCGAGAACTGTCTTGAAACATCCTAGACAGTATGACCAAACAGCTTACTTGTATTGATTGCTATAAAAACCACCGTTCAACAATAGTGTTTAAAACTTGATTGCATTTCTAGTGAGAGTTAAATGTAATTAAAAGTGAAAAATAACATTTGTTTCATGCAAAACAATACAAATGATACCTGAAATCTAAATCTTAACTGTTTTTGATGAAAATGAATTGATGTAATTCATAAATAAATATTGAAAATATATTAAATATATTTACATTAAATATATATGTCTATGAAGATTTGCATATATATGAACTGTATTGTGCTTGTAAAATGACACTATTTGATGAACTAAACTTGTACAGTAGATAAGATCCTAACTTCATATCTGTCAACCATCTTCAGTGCAGTGTCATTTGCTTGTTTTGTTGTAGATGAGTCATTGTTCTATCAATCTGAATTCTGAATCATCTGCATCTGTGACTCTTTTCATGTGCCTTTGTTCTGTTTGCATGAGTCACTGTTGAGTAACACTGTTCAATACTTACACATGCATTCCCAACACAACAGTCCGCATATGCTGAACTGTCTATAGGTGAAATAATGCCCACAGTAGCAAACCTAACGCAAGCTTGAGTGACTTGAGTGTATGGTTGGGTATTTTCCTCAATTGTGCTTTTTTGTTCCATATTTCGTTCAACTGCTTGTTGTAAAAACAAAGAAAATAATGAAACATCTTAATTGGGAGTAAATGTGTAAGTCATAGAAATTTAGATGAGCTTCATTAATGGGAGACATGAGTTCTATTGTGTGAACTCACAGTCGGGGGATATATAAATGTGTTAAAAATTAAAAGCTTGCATTGCCACCTAGCATGAAATCTTATTAAACAGCTTTATGATTATTACCCAAATGAAACATTCTCATTACAGAAATGTGCTCTATAGTCTGAGCGGATAAGTGTTGACATCGCTCTGCTTTCAAGGTCACAACTGTAAAAAATAGAGTATATGTGTATATGGCCAGTATCATTATTATGAGGAAAGGTGAATTCAGGCTCAGCAAGTCTTTTCTGTTGATGTAGCAGGTCTTAAAAAATACATTAACAAGATAAAAATGACTCTGAATGCCTTCTCCAAAGCATCCATTAACTATGTGAATAGTTGTCTTTGTCAATTTTGTTTATTCAGATCTGCTTCTGTTTATGAACATCAAAGTAAGATTATGAAGGCTATATTTTCATTCCATTTTATCATAATCTTACACACATTAAAACTCACACCATGTCACACACGAGTCACTTCATGTTACTCAAAAACTTCAGCATATTTAGCAGTCTTATGCTCATACATGAGGAGTGTTTATTTGTAGATGACCACTTCTAGAATTTAACATAATCACTTCCCTAATGTATGAACACATAATGAACTATGGTGGTCTGCGTTTTATTTTCTGTTTATCTGTATTGTTTGGATTCATTGACTAATTATCTTATAAAATCTAAATTTTTAATTGGTATGTTTATGTTTACACGTATTTACCTACATGTATTTAAACATTGTATGCAAATCTTTTTACAATATAAAATTTAATCATCAATAATAAAATCTCCTTCTAGATTCATTTATTGGCAATAGTTTTGGATAAGCAACTTAACTTATGTGCATGTTGCCTGTGATTTGTACTGCTGATTTAGGTTGTAATATTGACATTTGACCAGGACCAGGAGAAACCTGTCATGTAAATTCACAGAACCAGACAATCGATGGTTTTGATTTTTGCCTTTAGTTAAAGCTATAAAATCAAACATTTATTTAATTTTATACAAACTTCAATCGAAAGCTTCAATCTTATATTGTCCTCTGAAAGAGTAACCCATGCCCTTATAATTGATAAGAATGTCCATGAAAAATGTAACATATTTTAAGTATATTCCCTTGTAAATATTTCTTATTTTATGATTATATAATAATAGGAGCAATGATTTAGTTAAGTGTATGCAGTTGTGTATAATACTTGATATAAGACCTCTCAATGAAGTTTCTTTTGTGATACTGAAGGTTCATGATGAAGAACACTGAAGTGTAATTTTCTCTGCTTGATAATTCTTATACAGATGCTGACCTAAAGCATTGATCTTTAAACTACTGTTTACATTTATAGCTCAATCGTACAGAAAACTAGCCACTTCACCTTAGTGGATAAAACTCTTATCAGTCTATTGCTAAAGCTTGAACATTAAAGTCACCATGGAATGGAAATGGTTATTTTGTATGGTGACGTTTATCTGTGTCATAATCCTTAACCTTAACCTTTCAGATTTTTTAGCGTCTGTTGTTAATTGGGCATGAGAATAAAGGGGAGGGCTAAAAATATCACTGGACAGTCAGTAGAGTAGACCACAGGATACAGATGACTCTTCTCTGAAAATGACCTGCTGGGGTGTCTGGTGGGAGGAGAGATGGTGCCCCAACTGCGCCTAGTTAACCCCCCAAGCCTCTAGATCCAGGCTATACCCAGATCAGAGGGACATTGCAGTCACCCAAAGTTAGTATGTATCCAGAACGAATGGTGGACCAGTAACTAGAAAAGCTGTCTACAGCCCTGAAAGAAAGCCCTGGATACATATCCCCTTCAAAGACCTTGCCTCAGATGACCATCGTAATAAGACCCCAAGATATGGATGATTATTCTCCACCCTGCTGCAGCCTGGAATTAAATATCTGGTTTCGTCTGGTCAGAGGACCCCCAACTGAGCCTGGTTTCACTCAAGGTTGTTCTCCATTTTGTCACCGATGGAGTTTTGGTTCCTTGCCCCTGTCGCCGCTGGCTTGCTTAGTTGGGGTCACCTCATTCACAGCGATATTGTTGACTTGATTGAATATGAATGCAAAGACTTTATTTAAACTGATCAGAGATGACATCACCAAATTCAATGATGACCTGCCTTTAACTATCATTTTGCATTAGGGACACACTGTTTTAATAATTAATGTTGTTCAGCTGCTTTGACCCAATATATTTTCTTAAAAGCAATATATAAATAAAGTAGACTTTGACTTTAAAGTCCTAGCCCTCTTTGTAAAATATGTTAAGGTTAAGGGATGGATAAGGAAAAGGAGTTAGCAGAAAGTGTGTTTATTAAAACACAATACATACAGATAATCCAATATGTTGAATAATAAGAACAATTGGTAAATGTAAAAATAATATTTAGAAATATTCAGTTCAAATCAACACTTGCCTCAGGAGTAAAGGATCCAGCTCATAGTGAGCTGCATGCACACCAAGCAAAGACCTACCAATTGATTGCTTTTTGTTGCTTATGTCGTGTGGTGAAGAATTGTAGTTGAGAGGGGAAGGGAGCTTCATATATTTTGATTAAAGATTAAAAGTACAGTAAAAATGAAAGCAATAATGTACGAGGATAAATCATTTATGATATCTACAGCAATACGAAGAGATTTTCCTGTTTTATATTAAAAGTACTTTTAATTCAAATCAAATGTGTAATTCACAGTGTTATTATGCTTTCAAAGAGATGCATTGATTTTAATTTAGATTGTAACACATTATCCATTTCTTGGTACAGAACTAATTCTTCTCCGTACTTATCACTTGTTCTGCATTCTAATATGTATCTGCCTGCTGCGGAGAGTAAGAAAAGCGGCACGTCAACTAGGTAGCATACACTCCTACCTATACCCCCATAATACAGTAGACAAGCAGCGTGCAACTGATGTTCTCTGCTTCAACATCCAACCACCTCTGTACATCAAAGCCCCTATCGGCCCGCCGCTGTCATGCCAGCTCCCATGCTCTCACTTCTGCAGCACGGGCCATAATGAATTTCCTTCACTTGTCCGAGTGAAGCCGGTCACGGCTTGGGTCCTACGTGGCACCACTTAGGAGCAGTGTGGCGTACACCTGCAAAAGTACCATCTCCCCTACATAGTTAAGTAAGTGCCCTCTTCAGAGCATGAGTATGGGCAACCTCTGTGTTTGGAGATCCATACAAAGCGGTTCCCCCAGATGGACAACCCCCCTTTACAATGTAATCTATAACTTGAGACTTCCCTCTACGGCAAGTTCATGCCAAAACACTTGGCTGCAGCTGCAGCATCCAAGGTAGGACACCTAGGTTCCTTAGCACAAAAGGTAAGGAATGATCCCTTCCAACCCCTTTTATATCCGTTGTCACGGGCGGGGACATAAATTGATTTATTTGCCAAATGTATATTCCTTTTCAATATGCTCAGACATAACAGGCTCTCAAGCACAAACCCCATTCAATCTCAACACAGCGTCTCATCCAGGGAACTAAGGTTACCACTTGTAAATGTATAGTTATAATATTACAATTACCCAACAACCTTATCATAACTCAATCTCTGTATTCGTAAAATGGCAAATGTAGTTAAGTATTAAGTCTAATATTTAAAGTTAACAGTATTTTAGAACATCTTCTTTAAAGCGTTACACAAAGTTCTTGGCCTTAATGCATGAAAGTGCAGAAACATTCAGCTGCAGTAAGAACACATTAAAGTGAGAAGTGTGTTAGCATTTAAAAGAAAAAAACCTATGAAAAGATGCATTTCTTCTAGTTATGTTTTAAATCTTTGATTTACTTCCATTTCTGACCCAGTTTCAACCCAATCCATTTTTTAAGTTAGCTTCTGAAGAAGAGTTGAAAAAACGGGAGAACATGTGAAATGTTGTAGTTGCTGAAGTTCACAGGCCGTTCCATTTGAGGGCGACTGGCTCGAGTCATTAGAATGGGCGAGGGGGTTTAAGGTCAAACCTGTGTGCTACTGTTATTGCTGGCTGTGTTCCTGGGGATTTGTATGAGGTTGTTTTGTGCAAACCTTGACTCCAGTGAACTGTGAGGTGGCCACTATTGAATCAGATAGACCTCCTGTTGATAAAATGCTATAAAGATTGCCTTGTCGTTCAATGGGAACTTAATCCACATCTGTGACCTGGAGACAAGCTATCCTCAGCGCACCAAATCTTCTAAGAACAGCTTTGTTTGTCACACAAAAACACAGAGTGTTAATCCGTATAGATTGCCACACTGCCTTGAAATCACATTTGACAAATAAGAAAACGAGTTTTGTTACTGTAGCTGGTTGCCAATAAAAATGGATGTGCGAGTCATGGTCGAAAACATTTAAATGACACTCAGGTCATTTGAAACTGAAAACACAAAACCAGTCTCTGAAGCGACATCATACGTCATTTTTCAATAATGCATTTCAGTAAAATGTATTCGTGTAGTTGGAAAGAATGTTAAGAAAGAAGTGAAAAATAAAGGAGCTTTGTTTGTGTCATTTTATTTCAAGTTTAAACCCTTTGTGAGCCCACATTAACTGTACACATGTTGTTGCGTTTAATACGATGTGATGCATGATTCACGAGTAATCCGGATTTAGTAATCTGAAAAGGTGTGTAGCTAGATTAAGGTGATCAATCCAATTTTGCTTTGAAAAACCGGCACAAAAGTTGGATTACCCAAAACCGTATACCAAAACAAGGGATTGAAAGGGCCAAATTATTCTGACAAAAAATAAAAGACAGCAAAGAAATCCACAAGAATTAATCATTCATGCCGCAGTGCATACTGGGAGCCAGCGTAGTACCATGATTATCCCACAAATTCATAGGATCTGTGTTTAACATGTTGAGACAATCTGCAATTATCCCAAAGTCCTCTACAGCGGATAGATATCGGCGAAAAGGTGTTCAGAATTCTTCCAGGAGTGCTGTTTCATACAGCGAGAACTTCTGCTGCACATTATCACACTGATCAAAACGATAAGCCTCATCCTGAAACCTTTATTTAGCTTGTGTGTGCAGTTTTCTGCCTCAGAAACAGTGATTTTTGATGGTGTTTACTCTGGAAAGAATTCATTAGCCCGAATGAAGTATTTACTTGATCAGGGCTTTGGGGCAATTATAGGAAGTCAGATTACAGAAGTGTCAGATTATTGAGTCTTTCAAAAACTCCTCTGATCATCATCTCATACTCATAAACCATTTATTCATTTCACGATGATGTTGAGTTAATCCAGTCTCCAGGGGGCGGGGGGTGGAGGGATGTCTGCGCTGCGTTCATCAGGCCATATACGTTTTTCATAATTTCTCTCCAAATTTTAAATGTTTTAAAATACACCATTAAAAAAGTAAAATAAAGTGCCTTGTTCAAGTGACTCACCTTAGTCGTGGTATTCCCGCTGGTTCTGAGTCTCGAACCAGCAACCTTGGATCACGAGTACAAGACTCGAACCACCAGGCCACAACTGCCCCCTTAAGAGCTGCTAATTCCAAAAATTCTGCAAAACATTTATATGTTCTATTGTTTGATTTCTCAACTACATTAGAGCTATTAAATCTTCACAGAAAGCTCTATACTTTTTATCATTTACCTTGTTGCTTACGTGTTTTCTCCACTTTAACCAACACATAATTTAGTGTACTTTGATCAGTTTGATGTTCAGTTAGTTTGGAAAATGTAAAGGCCATGACAATACGTGTGTTTGAGCTACAGCCTTGTCTTGAAAGCCAACAATCCTTTCCATAATATCTGATTTGTATTAGATAGAAACTCGCTTTTTCGTGAACTTTGAGTTTTGTAACTTAATAGATAGTTTACATGTACTAACAATCACACAAAATAACTGTAAAATGAGGTTCAGGATCCCTACACACCTTGTTTTCAGAGCAGCATGCCCTTGAGTGCCAAAAATGAATTTCAATGCATTTACTGTTTAGACATTTGGCATGATTTGAAAATTGTTAGGATGAAAGTAGCCCTATTATTTCATGTAACATCCATCTGGATATGTTCTCCATCGAAAAACACATGTAAACACACATACAGCACATTTATCTGGCCAAACTCCTATCATTTTACTCTTGATAATAATAAGACCTTGTTAAAAATGGGTATTAGGTTATTCGTTTTACTTTTCTAATTTTCTCAAGAGTACTATATTAGAATGGCGGTAGATTGTGCACATAAATATTAATTCGTTTAAAGGTAAAGCAATCTCCTGAATGTGTGATAATGAGATCAAAGTGACCTATGTTAAATCTGAACCTGTAAATCAATAATCTGCGAGATTTAAACCTAAAAAAAACAGTTGAAAGCACAGTATGTTTTTGTTTGTCTATGGTCAGAACATATGTTTTTTTTATTTATCTTTGGTATTTGTGATCATTTGTAACTGTTTCATGGTGTTACATGGTGTTTCATGGTGTTTCTTTTCATAGCAATTGTGGCTCAGGTGAGGCTACAATGTACTACAACACCATAAAGGCGAAGAGAAACCTGAGTGAAAATGGAACAGATGGCATAAGAGAAGACTGAATGGGAAACAGACCCTCTGAATATTTGCCATGGCTTATTTGCATATGTTCTAATGCTATAAATTACTGAACCATCTGCCCACCTCATATGTTTCATTTGACAATCGCGACAAGCAAGACAATGGAAAACAAACCTGGTAACGATCCAACAGTTGTCGTTTTTTACAAAAAAATTAAGTCACAGCACATCTTCTATGCATCTTTAACTCCTATGGTATTCAAAGAAAGCTTGGGATTTGAATGGAAAAATAGCTGATTACACTGTATAGAAACTGTTTGCTAATAACAATGTTATAAATAATTAGGCAACATTTTAAGAATATTAAAAAAGCATGGTCCCTACATAAATAGACATCAGTAAGCAGATTTTAAATATAGATGCTTTATTCTACAAACATATCCATAAAATTTTTTTTTACTATTGATCAGATAATCATTTCTAAAATAAACAATTCAAATACAAATCTTCTCTTTAGGTGTTGTTGGTACTTAGGGAAATATTAAACATATGACTAGGGGAACCTCCCTCTTCCTGCACAACTCTACCCTCAAACTTCACGATTCTTTTTACAGTCTTTCTATTTCCCCCGTGTTCTTCCCCACTCTTACCGCTGATTGGCAACAAGTTTGTTGTGGTACTTGACCCGACTCAGTTTTCTAAAGCGATTAACTAACAATTATTAACATTTCTGTATTTTTATAGTGTTACCAGATCTTCTGGTCATACATAACCATTATGTTCTCTCAATGCATGGGTAATGCTGCCCATGCCCAATTTAAACAACCAATAAGGACATAAAAACTTAAAAACATGCAGCGTCTCTCACTTCTGGATATGGCCCTGTTTATTGAAGGTTTCAAGATTCATTTTGGTGTATCATATCACAAGGATGAATAAGAAACCTCTCAGATCACACCTAATGCTTTAATCCATCTGTTTTGTTCACTTTCACAGAGAAGGGGTTTATCGGTGGGTATATATGTATATATATATTTTTTTAAACACAAAAGGTCAAACAGTTCAAACACGAAGATGATATTAAAAATGATCTAAACAAAATGGTTTTGCTCTGACAGCCTAGAGAGCAAGCCCATCAAGTAAGTGTGTGTTAGAAATTTGAAATCTTGAAAAAACATTTTATTGTGTGTTTTTTGCTCTTAAACCAACAAGGTTGCCTACAAACATAAAACAAAAATAATAAATATACTTATTCCCGTTTTTCGATTCCTGTCATGTGGACTTTATTGGACTTTTGCTCCATCTCCCACGGTCCATTTCTCCAGTTTCTATGCCATCTTTGATGTGTTATTTTGCTTTGCATTGTTGATGTTCTTTAAATCATTTCTGCTTCAGATGGAAAATTCTGCTTTGAAGCCATGGTGATATATAAACGCATATATCGTCACATCCACACACATGTCATGACCTGGCTTGATGTCCAAGCACATAGCAACAATTAATAGATAAGTATTGGAAAATGATGAGTTATGGTTCCTGTTCACATTACAGTTATTTTGCTTTGCCCGTTAGATCAAGAGGGCTTAAGGCGTATAGTGCACATAAGAAGGATTGCCTCTGATTCTACAAGCTTGACCTCCCATTTTTCTTTGTAGTACCCCTTGGATCTCCTTCAGTTTGTGTGTTGAACATATGTGATACAGCCATTTTCAGATTTTCCAGAGACTTTAAATCTTGGTCAAATCTGGACCAATTACACTTGATGAGAAATACCTTTGAGACAGGAGTGAGAGTCCAACCATTATGTGTTGTTTAATTTTCACATGAGGCATTACACGTAAAATCACAAAATGTATGCACTCATCACCTAACATAGGAAGGTACAGGAACACATGAGGGACAGTTGGAATTTCATAAATACACAACATATTTCCTAACTGCAAATTTATAAAGGTTAAAAATACAAATATTACAAAAGATAACCATATAAAACAACATTGCTCAAACTCAGGACAGAGGGTAGACTACACCTGCTCCCAGATACAACTATGGGGATAATTCTGACCCAATGCAGTGGATTTGTCACTAGGTTAAGTCTATTAGGAGTTCAACATTCTCACTGATTTGGGTGAGTGGTCGGAACAGTAACACTCACAATCTTTTGGTGAACTTGTACCTGGAGCAGTCTATTTCACCTTCCTTGGCATAGGGACAGGTAGTGCATTTTCAAGAGTTGTCGCTGAAGTATGCTTAGACAGCTGGTGATAATCTGGAGCAATTTCAAGGTAAGGATCTGTCCTCATCTATTCTTCTGCGCAGTCACAAGTATGTGCCACTAGCATCCTGTCCACATTTCTTTCCTTTTTTTGTTGGCGATTTCGACAGAAAAAGAAAATGGACTCAGTAACTGATTACAACAATATTTTGCTTTTAGATATAGTCCCATCGGAATTTTTTGTTGTATTAACAAGCTGTTTTCTGAGGTCTAAACAAATCCAAATGTGTGTGGAGCTGTCTTTTTTATATGAAGCAGTGGCAGGTGAAACCTAGATGGTAGATGGCAAGGGAGGTGTCTGTAAGCCGAATCAACTTAAAATTAAACAAAGGAGTAGGAGGAGCGCTGGACGAAGAAGACAAGCTCAAGGATTTTGCCAATATAGGGCAGGAGTGATACCAGCCTGCAGTTCTCCAGAAGAGCAGGATTAAGAATGGGTTTCTTTAATAGCAGAGTGATGGGGGCCTCCTTAAATCTATAGGAACCCAGCTATAGTTAAGAGATGAGTTGATAATGTGGGTGAGAGCAGAGATGATGGATGGAAAGATAGTTTAGGGGAGATGGGTGGGGATGGGCTCTAGCGGGCAGGTACAGTAGTTTAGGCGATGATTCTTGTGACATAGTCAACAAAGAGACAAAGGGAGGGAAGCAGTCACAGGAGTCATTACCAATTCCAGCGATGACGGAGCCAAGAACTGATTGCGGATGGTGGTAGTTTTCTTAACAAAGATGGATTCAATGTCATCAGGCATTGGGAGCATTTAGGGCAGAGAGGTTTGTTGACAGAGGAGAGCAGAGAAAGTCTTTGAGAAGGTCTGGGAGTGAGGCAAGTCGTTAAGTTTAGCGTGGTAGAACTGAGTCTTAGTGGCAGAGACATCCAAAGAGAAAGAAGAATAAAAGAGACTAAGAGAAAGAGATTGGCAGATTGTTAGATTTGCGCCATCTTCCTGTAAAGAAATACATCCAACTCCTCCAAAAAAAGTCTAAGCTGTCTAAGCTGTCACCTGGGGGCCGGTTTGAACCATTCATTCGGGATGAGCAGGTCAGTTCCTCTACCTCTACCAGATGTGTAGGGGCTCTGGGGGAATGTTTTGTTATTTGAGAGAGCAGTCATTGTGGCCTTAGGTTTGATCCAAATTTCAGTAAGTGCTAGAACAGAGACCCCAGAGTGTTTCACCATGGCAAGAATAAAGTCAGCTTTGTTGATGGCAGTTTGGAACTTCAATTCGCCTATAGGAATAGTAAGTGAAGATAATGCTGTGAGAATTTTTAGAGGAAAAGAAAGATATGAGAATATAGATAAAGATAAACTATAGAAATGAGAGCAAGACCAAAAATATTAACAAACAAGGAAAAAAGTTACAAATTGTAGTACAAGTGTTGTACTCAAGTGTATTATATACACACCTCTCGGTGTCTGAGCTCAGTGGAGTCATACAGGTAGTTTTGCAGATTTTTAGTTTTGTGCTGATTGACACAAAAAAGTGAAATCCCTGTCAATGAACAAGAAATAAAAGATTACATTTCGTGACAATTCCATGTTTTGCTGTGTTACATTAAACATGGATTGGGATTACATGGGTTTTTTGGCAAGTCCCATCATGTTCAGATATCACAGGGATGTGGTAGGTTTCTGTATGTTATGATGTGGAAACTTGGTATACGGGTTTCACTAACTACTTCGGTATCACACGTGTGTTCAAGCTGTCTTTAGAATCAATGTGATCTCTAAAGAGACAGGAAGCACTCTGAAGATTCAGAGATGGAGCAGATGTGAGAAAAATCCAATCGAAAGCCTTGTAAGGTCTTGACTTGAAGGATCTCGCATGAATGGCTCTCTGAAAAGAAAGTGGGGCTTACAAATGTATAGTTGCTATGGCAACTACTAGTGGTCTGATTAAGCTTACAATCAAAAACTTAGTTACAAATGGCTAATTAGTGTAAGGTACTTGAGAGGGAAGGAAGCAACAGAATCATTTGAGATGGAAAGCAGCTATGCCACACACCACTGATGCTGATCTGTGTCATGTGGTGTGCATGTGTATACAGGTGTATATGATATATAAAGTATATGGTTGAAATGTGTATAACAACTTGCATTGTTCCTGTGTACCAAATATCTTAAATCTTAATAGATTAGGTCATTTTTTGCGTGTCTGAATGTCACAGGAAGCTCAATTTCAATAAAGAACCTTCGACTATTAAGGACAGACCTTTAATATTTAAAAAAAATTTAAAGAGAGTGTGAAAAATCCTATAAAAATCATTAATATTTTATTAAAAGATTAAATTAAAAATGAAGGAACACAATTGGCTTAGTATAATTTCTTGTGAGTTTCGTTGTGCAGACTGCAGCTCTTACCCTGCTTCAGCACCCCTGTCTGGAAACAACAAGCAACCCCTTACCATCTTGATAAGATTGTCCACTTGTATTTGATCGGGTTGGAGAAGAAATCTTCAGGATGGAAGCTCACTTGGAGCAGGTTTACAGATACCTCTCCTCGGCAACACTAAGGACAGTGATCAATACAAAAGTATGTAAAATGTAATAATAAAAAACAAAAAGTATCACATTTATTTCTCTGAGTGGTCTAGAAAGAAAGAGAGAGTTGCATTGTTTCTTTTCAACCCTGGCTGATATTTTTCATGTCACCTCTGCTCCTATGAAGTTGGCCAGATTCAAGCAGGTGCTTGCAGATATTGCCATTAGTGTCTCATTGCACTAACGTCATGGGCGATCTCAGCAGTAGACTGGCATTTAGATTACAATGATCAAGAGAAAATGAACAGGAAGAACCACTTCATCCCTCCAAGTGTCCAGATGCTGACAGCTGGTTATGAGAACTGAGTTATGAGCTACTATTTCTCAGAAAATAAGAGGCAAGTTAACAGTTATGACGATAACTATATCCAAATATTCAGATTTTCAAATAAATTGTGGAAATGGTTGGGGCTAACTAACTATAGATATACAGTGAGGTCAATAAGTATCTGATGACCCTGGGATTTTGCAAGTTCTCCTACTAATGAATCATGGAGGGGTCTAGAATTTTCGGCATGGCTGCATTTCTACTGTAAGAGAGAGACTCTAAAAGAAAAATACGGAAATCTTTTTTTTAAACTGAATTAGCAAATTACTGTTTTAAATAAGTATTTAATCACTTGAGTGACAAAATAATGTGTGATAAAGAAGCCATTGTTAATAATTACAGAAGTCAAACGGTTCCTGTAGTTTTTCACCAGGTTTGAACACACTGCAGGAGGGATTTTGGCCCATTTCTTCATACAAGTCTTTTCTCGATCCGTCAGGTTTGGTGGCTGTCGCTGAGCAATGCGAAGTTTCTCAAGAACCTTGATATGCTTCTTACAGAGCCACTACTTGGTTTTCTTGGCTGTGTGTTTTAGGTCATTGTCATGTTGGAAAACCCACCCAAGAGCCATCTTTATTGCTTTGAGCGAGGGAAAGAGGTTTTAGCCCTATATCTTACAATATACGGCCCATTCATCCACTTCTTAATACAGTGAAGTCCTGTCCCCTGTGCAGAAAAAACACCCCCAGTGCATTATGCGTCCACCCTAATGCTTTGCTGTAGGTATGGTATTATTGGGATGATAACTATAATTTTTCTTTCTCTAAACACGGCGAATGGAATTAAGACCAACTTCTACTTTGGTCTCATCTGTCCACAAGACTTTCTCCCATGACTCTGGATTATCCAATTCGTCCCTGGCAAACTTCAGACGGGCCTTAACATGGGTAGACTTAAACATGGGAAGTTTCCATGCATTGCATTTTAAATAATGACGTGTAAATGTATAAATGATAGTAGCCTTGGAATCGTTGGTCCCAGCTCCTTCACAGCATTGACCAGCACCTCTTGTTTAGTTCTGGGCTGATCCTTCACCATTCTTAGCATCATTGATAGCCCACGAGGAGAGATCTTCTGTGGGGCCTCAGTCCGAGGGACATTGACAGTCATCATCAACCTCTTCCATTTCCTGAAAAGTGCTCCAACAGTTGTTCTTTTTTCACCAAGCTGTTTTGCATTTGCCCAATAGCCCTTTCCAGCTTTGTGAAGGTCTACAATTTTGTCTTTTGACAGCTCTTTGGATTTACTTAGACTTTTGATTGATTGTGGGGTGCACAGGAGGCTTTATGACAGCTTATGACCTCAAACAGGTTCTACTTGTTTAGAATCATGAGCAGAGTTTAGCTGGACTATTTAAAAGCAAGATAAGAGGTCTTTGAGGGTCAGAAATCGGTCTGATAAGCAAGTGGTCTAACACTTATTTAACATAGTAATTAACAATTAAATTGGAAAGTTATAGCCTAGTGGTTAGAATTTGACTTATAACCCTAGGGTTGCAGTTTCAAGCCTGATGTCGGCAATATCATGCAAGGCACTGAACCCCGGCCTTAATGGGTTAAATGCTGAACACAAATTCTGATTATTGGTAACCAAACTTGGCTGTAATTTTTTATCTATTTCCTTTCATTAAAATTTGCTCATGTCTGCTTGTTCTATAATCTTAATTGTTTAATAAAAATAACATTGTTCTTGCATAACAGAGAGAGAGTCATGGTCAGATTGAAGCTGAGCTCAATGTAACACAGCAAATAAATGTGTTTTGTATCTTTATAAAACAAGCTAGGATTACTTAAAAGTGAATACATGAAGGATTTTTTTTGCACACATCAGCCTTTTTTCAGCACATGTCTGGTGTCATATCATCTTGTGAAAGCAGAAACAATTTCAAGTGTACATGCTGGAGAAAATAGAAGCTGCACAACTAATCCAGAAGCTTTGCTCTTAAAATCATTGTGCTAATACATTCAAGGGCTCTTCACTTTATGCCCACCTCTATATCTCTGTACTGGGAGCTTTACATGCCATCTTATGGACGAGCTGTCAAACAAATACTTATCACATAAACAGGATAAATGAGTTGTTATTTTGCTGAAGTCATAAAGAACAAGAAGAGCATCTCATAGAACCTTTTATGTTAGTTTCAGAGAAAACAGATGAATAATGACGAGAGTACATATACAGCATTTGAGGGTTGGGACTATGACATTTTCATGGTTTGACAACCTTTTTTGTGGTATTTATTCAGTTGTATCAGTTTATAATGATGTATCAGTTTATAATGTCCTTCACTTGAAAGAATGTTTTCTTTTGCATTATACCATTCCTATGTAATGATGTTTTGTCTTCTTATGATTGAAAATAACAAAATCTTTACAATGGGCATAAAAGGTTTCCTAAATTAAATTGTGTAAATAATTGAATAATTTTGTGTAAATAAATGAATTATTTCTTTGCATAACCTTTGTAAAGCACATTCTGTTGTACCATCACAATATCGTTCAGTTACATTGTCTTTGATTAAACAAAGCATTTATTTTGATTGGTTATAAAATGTACAGAGAACTGTACACCTTATTGGCACATACCATAGTAATTTTACCCTAGTAATACCCACCTAACATCAAAACACTTCTTAACCATATAAAACACGACATGAATTTATTAATTATGTTAATGTTATGTATTACAAACAACTTTAAATTATGAGAATGATAAACAATAACTACCTTTACAGAAAAAGAATTCACATGTGGAATATATGTAAAATATTTTCTTCATGTGAATTTTATGTCTTGTTTCTGTAAGTGTAGGGTTTTTTCAGTCTTATCAATTACACATGTTTTACAGGAACAGGTTATAGGGGAATCGCTGTCTTTTTAAAAGAAATATATACTAATGAGATTCAGCAAAACCAAAGGCATCTCTGCAGCAAGAATTAGGGACACTTTCAATTCTCTGAATCAAATTTCAACAATAAAGAAGGATTTCTTGAGACATGAACTAACACACTTTACTGACATTGTCACAAAGCATTGGGTTTGATTGACGCTTAGCTCTAGTTAAACATCACTAGAAGGGCTATTAAGTGTGCTGTGTCCTCTCTGTTTGCTGCCCAGGTTTAGCACTCAAAGGCAGCTGTTTAAATTGGTGCCTGGGGTATTTTCAGAGGTGGAGAGAGTGCCTGAGAGAGCAGGTTTCTTTGACAGTATTGTCAACTAAAGATGGTAAACCACACAGCGGGCATGGAGTGCTTTTCACAAAAAGCCAAACAATGGCTCCGAAGACATGAAAGCTTCAAGCGACTTCAAAAGAACAGAGGAGGTGGCAAAAATGAACAGTTTTTTCCTGTCAGTTCTTATGTGACTGGAAATGATGTGATGATGGCACGCAGTTACAGTCTTGAGGCCAGTAAAATGTCAACCGATGACCTGAAAAACAAAACCTTAATAATGATCAATCTGTCAGGATTCGTTATGTGCATAACTTTCGTTCATTATTACTTTCTACCTACATTCTCGAGGACTTTGTATGTTTTGTTTGTGTCCAAATAAGTCTGTCCATAATAAAGGCAAACTTTGTTATTGCCATATATTAAACATATTTACTGAATGCATCATTTAAAAGTGGTTTCAGGGGTCAAACACTAAAAGAATATAATCCCTGCAGGCTGGTATCAGCTGGGCAGGACCCTATTACTGTGTTTCTACAATTTTTTTATTTAATTATTATTTAGAATAATTAATTTTTAGAAATGGTGTTTTGGCACATGGTCATGGCAGAGGGGTTCTGCAGCACCCTCTGTTACGGGTCAAAAGAACTTGGTAAATATAATGTATATACATTTACAAAACCCAACAGATCTTTTGTTCTTGTTCACTTTCACCCTTACATGTATAAACCATGGCCAGGAAGAGCTATTCTGGATTTCCCATAAAGTGGCACCAACTGGCAGCAGGAAGTATGTCACTTACCACACACTGTTAAATCAGTTGTAGTAACCAAGTTAAATGCCCACTGTGCGTTGTTTTCTGAGAGCCACCATGTGGCATGAGTGCTGTAGTAGTCGATCTGTTGTCGCTGGTTGCAGCCATAGGCTGCATTAAATATGGACGTATATGCATTTTTATTAACTAAACCAACCATGTTGGACAAAAATAAGCATAATAATAACCAACTAAAATAACAAGAAATACATAAAAAATTTTAAGTATGATTGGAGTTTTTGCTTGGCCACCTGTCCTTTTTAGGAGAGGGATGATGAACTATACAGCAGTCAGACACCAGGAGACTATTTATTTAATATGACAATTTTTTATACCCTGTGTGGCACGGCTGGTTGCAGTTTTATTTTAATATATTGTTGATCCAGAGAGTAAGTTTTTCTCAGAAATATGAACTTTACCAGAGAGAATGGTACTAAATATTAAGCTGACCAGTATCACCATCAGTTTTAGATATTCTGAGTATTAAATTCCTTAATTGTTATGTTCTTGCAGCTCAATGTCCCTCTAACCAGTTATAGTGCTAATTTTTATTTCAAATTTCTGCTCTTTCTTAAAGGAGTGGTTTAATGTTTTCATCCTCATGTTCTCCTGGATGTGTGACTATGGTCAGTTGTGAATATTTGCTCTTTTTTTAGCTTCTTGAGCCGATCTTTGAGCTTTAAAGGGGTAAAACCAAGGGGCAATACACAACAATGTTTCAAATGTATTTAAAAAATGTTTTTATCTGGAGTAGCAGTAAAGAATCTTTGGTTTATTCGTGCACGAGTGTTTGGTTTCCACCTTGAAAAGGACACAGTTGAAAGGTTATCTTTCACTGTATCACGCCGTATGGTGTAACAGCATACGCCGATGATGTACGACCACACTGGGTAATTAACAAATGATGCTCCAGCTAACAAAGAGCGCAAGTGATGGCCTTCAAAAGACCCCACAGTGAGGACCACCAGAGGAATGGCTTTAATGTGCTGTGATGAATGGACTAACTCTTGCACGACGCAGGTGGACACACACACACCACACGTGCAAACGCACACACACAGTGCAGTAGTTTCTCATCCCGCTCGGCAAGTCATGCAGCTGCAAGGTGAAAGATGGCAAAGCAGAGGGCAATTATCCTCCAGACAAACAGCCCTGAATGCAGGAGGCCTGACAATTAGTCCCATAGACGTCCAGCTCTCACTGGAATATGCACCACTGATGCCCGTTTTTCCCTCCTTCCTTTGAATTCGTTTGTTGGCTGGTCTTTTGAAGACTCCTTGCACTCATTTATAAGCAGCTAAGCATGATCTAAAAACATTACCTCGCTCAGTACATGAAAGCTATAGAATCACTCCCTTGACTAAATCTGAGCAGACAGACCATAAATGATTTCTTTTGAAGCAACGCGTTATTGAAAATATCATATATTATTATTAGTATTGATATTTTGCTTGAATTGACTTAACTGTGAGGGTCTTTTCAGTGGCAAATGGCAAGCGCAATACAGAATGCATGAAAGGAGTTTTAAGATTTTCAAAATAAATGTAATGCTAATTTCCCCAAGGTCTATTTTTAATCAGACTATACTATCATTTTCCATTTCTGCTTAATGAATCATACCAGTTATAGTCATATTACAAATGGCACAGCTTTGCAGGCTATTAGTTTGTTTCTTTAGGGGTCTAATAGAAGACATGCTTCATTTAGGAGCCGGTAGTGTCCTGAAGCAATGCAAAATGGATTGCATTATTTCCAAGAGCTGCCATTTTCCCGCCATCCTTTCAGAAGTGTTGTAATATAATGCGGTCGGTTGATGTTATTATTCCCGGGCAGACCCTTTACACTTCACTGTAATGTCTTCAGAGGCCTTTCATGTTTGCTATCCTCAACGGATCCGTTTAGTTGTGTTTAATTATAACATGCATATGCTTCTCTCTCAGGTGTATTTCGGTTTAACTTGGTTTTATTCTTTTGTCAATTTTATTTGCCAAACACAATTCACTCAATAAACTTCGTTTCGGAAGTGTGTGAGAAGACAGTGAAGCACTACAAACTAACGGTGTTTGCCATCTTTTCTTTGGTGCTTATAAGACTCTTTTGTATGATATGCTTTTCATTAACTGTTTAAAGCCTTTGCTTTGGCTAATGGATTGTTGAGTTACGACCTGTGAATCAATCCATCACAAATGATTTATAGCGGTTGAGCTTATTATGATGATCATATATCATTCTGTAATGAAAACGTGCATTCAATTGTCTGGTACAAGCTACATCAGTATATAAGCATCATGATCTCATGAATTTAATCCTTACACATCAAAAAGAGTGATCAGAGCAAATATAATTTTTCTGTGTATACTGTTGTTTTATAATTGAATAAATTCTGTGTTTTTTGTCTGTCCTTGTTAAAGCTAACGTCCTTTCCTCTGACTCTGGATGTCCAGTTGCTTGTAAGAACTACGGAATCCCTGGATCAGTATGACTTTCCTTTTAATTCCTCAACTCATAGAAGTTCCTTAGAAGCTCCTGCTCTTAAATTATTCAAATTCTGGGTTTGCAACAACAAGCAAAAATTCCAATGGCGTGTGTGCTGTGTTTTTTTTCACATTGAGAGACTCTGAGCAGAAAGAATACACATTTTTATGGCTAATGAAGTCTGACAAAACCATAATTCATCTTGTCTACATAATTCAGCCATAGCAAATAACCCATCTCCACTTGTATAAGTCATCATCAAAGCGGAGAGGCGTCAGGCGCGGTGATAATAAACTTCATTCTGCTCTCTTGTTTTTGGATCAAAACGGCCACTCACTGACTTGAATGGGAATAGATTGCTGTCTGATTGCTTAAATAAAACATGAAGGATCTAATGAACATATTCAGACTGTGGCATATAACTCCAATGCATGGCAGCAAGCATTGATTAAACCTCTCCTGTTTGGCATTTGGATAATGAACAAACACTGGAGAGAAATGGCAACTATTAACCTTTTCCCCCGTTTCCCCCATTGCTATTAAAATAGTGCTGTTTTCAAAATCACTGAAACACGACTACTTTTTTATTCGCCATTCTATAAGGTTTCAATATGTAAACCTCATAGCAGTATGCTGACTTTGTCTTGAATACTTGTTTCTCGAAACATCTGCTCATCTTTTTGAAAGCCATTACGTTTCCTTATCAGATTTTATGTGCCTGGTGTCTTTATAATTCAGTCTTTACATGTTTAGTCTGTTATACTGGTCACCAGCATATGTTGTGCATTAAATTATAGTCTGTAGTTTATTTCCAGTGACTTCACAATAAAGATTATTGTTCATCTGCTTAACAATCCCCTTGTTAAAGTTGATGGTGGAGCGTATGTCTATAAAAAATCATGTGCTGTATGATGTTGATTTCTCAACATAACTCCTCACATAAGACATTCTTACAAACTAAAAAAAACGTATATATAGAGCTCATCCTCAGAATTAACTTTATTTACACAACTGTTGTATTTAATGTTTAAATAATTATGTAGCTGCACGAACATATTACATCTACTCAATCAGCAGAAGGAGGGAATCACCTATAAGTGTATCCCCTTACCATCATTCTCTCAAAAAGTTTTCAGCATCCCTCCTCCATCCCCAGCTCCACACTTTCAAACCGTTTCCTACATTAGTCCAAAAGACAGGGGCAGTGTTCTAGCTTCGTGCAGATACCAAACTCGAAGTCTTCTACCCAGACAAAGAAAAGTGCTTTGACTTTGGTATAGAACAAATGTTAAGTGATCGCAACTCTTCAATGTTGAAATGGGTAATAAACTGCTTTGTCTAACTGTGCGCTTGCATTTCTTAGGAATGATATTGTTTAAGTGGTACATGTGAAACATGCCCGAGTCTCTCAGACAGTAGTCTGGACATAATGAGACTGGGCTTTGAGAAAAGAACAATGACGAGGAATGTCTCTGTCTGACAGCTCAAAGCAAACGGGTGGCAGAACGGTGTGCTGTGTTCACTCCATTACACACAGACTCAAGCATCATCATTTGAAACAGGTCTTTATGGTCAGGCCCTGGACTGCAGAAATAACACAGCTATTGTAAAACCTATCGGTTTGCCTCAGTGAAGATTTCATGTGATATTTTCAATGTTCAGTGGCTCGGAGGAGATCAAAATTGCAGACCAAGAACGTCTGTCAGATTTACTTGAATCAATGTTTAATCATAATTGGAAGCCATAGGAGAAAATGGCATTGAGGTCCTACTATTCTTTTTGTTGAAGATAAAAGTGCAGTATAAAGCATGAATACTCTGCACAGAATGACAAGTTTCTGAAAGTGTATACAGTACTCTAACGACATGAAGACCTGCTGCAGTTGTAAAGGTAAAGCAGAAAGTACAAGGTTAACCCCAAATGAACTGCACTAAATCAACAATGATCTTATTTTGTGATCTGTTTGATTCTGTTTAATTGCCTAAAGTTACATCCTTTTCCACAACCAGTGATTAAAATGTTAAATAATGTTTTCACTTCCAAAACATAAACTGAATGCTGCTCACTAAACAATGAGATCAAATCATTCTTTGCGAGAAAAATAAAAAATATATCAGTTTTTCAGCGTACCAATTCCCTGATTCGTTTTCAGTTTAGATGTATAATTCTATAATAATAATCTATTGAATGCACACTTTATACATGTACAAATCACAATTCTCTGCACTTAGATTAGACCATCTGGGTATTTCTCACCTACTGTTTTGTGTATGCTAATATTCCGGACATATTATTGTGACTCCATACAACTACATAGTATGGAAGTGAGTAATTTCAGACAAACAAAGCTAGATTGCTGCTACTGTCTACTTTCTGAACAGAGCTCACAAAAAAGTGCATTTGATTGCAGCAAAACTTATTTTAGAAAAAGTGGGCATGAGGAATTCTAACAGCATACCCATCTGCCAATGGGGTAAAACTATCTTCAAGATTATATTTAAGTTCAAATTTACTTTCCTAAAGTTTACTTTTCTCACCAAGCAAAGTCAAGTAAATGTATTTTGATTAAAGAATGTTAATATATTTCTAGGACACAAGGCACAAATGCTTGGTGAGAAATAGAAGTAAACAAATAGAAAACAATCAACCTTATTGCCAAACCCTAACAAGTGGCTTCGTGCTTTTGAAAGTAAATATCTGTTTTGGAGTGTGTGCAGAATACAGACTGTCCATGATACATAATAAAAGTGTTGATAATTACAAAAAATCTCTCAGAGCGGCAGTAAAAGTCAGCTGGATGGCTTGTCCCTGTGTATTTCATTTCAAGTGCTGTTAAGCAATGACCTTGGCAGCTCATTAGCAATGAGCTGACAACCATTTTCAGCAAATGAGCAAAATAATAAGGGTAGAGTCTCAATTAATTGCAACCTGCTGCTGGTTAGACATGTCATGTGTACTCTCTCCTCTCCAGGTGGCCACAGCACATTGACAAGATCTCTCACGTAAACAAAACCTCAAATAATTCAGAACAATGGACATCATTTTCATTTCAGATGCTTTCCATTTGAAAATATAATGGGTGTGTGGTGAAAAGACGTAGTGCCTTAACTTTGTGTGAAGTGATATTTTCAAGAGTAAGCTCTGTAATTACAGCAGCAACTTCGTTTATCAACAGTTCAAAGATTCATGTTGTATGTTTTACTTGATAAGAAATGTATTTTTTTTTTCAATAGTTAATCTTAATTCACATAAATTTTAGAACCATTTAAAGTATATGGGTGCTCTAAAATCAACGAGAGAAAACAAATTAACAATAATATTCTAGTGAAGTCACCCAAAACAAAGCCCAATGTTGACTACAAAGTATACACAACAGTGTGTTTTGTTCCTGTTATTATTTGTGACCCTGCCTGTAACAACCCTGCTTAAGTCATTTTCTGTGATTTGATGTTTCTGCATACATTTATCATACACAGAGCTAAGAGCTAAGAACATTCTGTGACATTTTCTTCTTAATGTCTTTATTATTGACTAAAACGTGCTTAAACCATAATGAACCTGTATAAATTCCATAAATTACATTAAAGCTAAGAATCTCTGGTTTTCAGAGTTGTATGACCATTGTATGTTAAAATTAATTTCCCTAATCCAGACTTTCCCGAGATAAAGTCCTGTTTATTATCCGCTTCTCTTGCTTAGTTTATCCCACCTCCATCCCCAACTCCACCCTGTTGGCACACTTTCTAGCCTGCGTGGCTGGTGGATAGAGAGATTGACTTGAAAACAGAAGCTGCTCAGTGCCAGCAGACAATGACTGAAGTGCCCTTGAGCAAGACACCTTGCCCCCGTTTGGGCTTCAGTGATAGTTGGACACTGCACAATACTTGCAAGTAGCTTTGGATAAAAGGGACTTCCAAATGAATAAATATAAATTTAATGTAAATGCATGGCAGTTCGTATGAAAATAATACATATGACATCAGCAAAAGAACATTGGGTTATTATTTCATATATTCATATTTCATATCTTTGCATCAGTAGGTGGCGCATTGCTGAAACTGTGCTTCAGTCAGGTAAATGGACAAAAATCTGATGGAAGATAAAATGCATTTAGATGAAATCACCTTAAGATTTGGTAGGATTTATTGTTTCTTTATGTAAGCCTTATTCTTGCATGTGGTTCTTGGTGAATGTTTATTTTTAACTCAGTGTATTGTATCACTCACATGAGATAAAACACAGTCAAATACTACTTCAAATGTTAAAGAAAAATAACTGTCAAGCTGTTTTTCTCTCAATCCCTTCTCCATAAGCTCTGGGTGTTTCAAATTCATCTCTTGGAGAAATGCTGTGATGGAAGATCTGACCCTGCTGTCGGGCAGACCTTCACAATGCACAAACATTCTCACCTTCAATCGTCTTTAATGTCTTTGCTGATACAAACAGGCTGGGTCGGGAAGTCCTTGCTATATGATTCTGTCCTGAAACCTGTTGTTTATATGGAACCCAGAAGAAATATTTGCTTTGAAATATCAGCTCAGGCTGACTGAGGGTGGCATAATGTATTGTCACTCTAATTTTTCTTATTACCCCACCTTGGAACAAATATTTATCTTAAAGGGCGGATGTATTTTTATTATCAAATTCTTAAAAATGTTTGCTGTAAGGAACAATTCTTTGCATCGACCACTAAAGTAAGAAAGTGACATCCCAACAATGTTCACTAATCCATGGCAATGTGTAATGTTTGCAGTCTATGACTGGCATGCGTCCCGTACATCTGCAAGGAGTAATCTATAGATTATTTTTTTAAAAAGAAGAAAAAACAAGTAAATTATATTAGCTAAAAAAGGTAAGTTCTTGTCAGAATTACTTTGGATGACCAGTAGAAGCTGGTGAGCAGACAAGACTGAGGAAATGTCATTCTTCCAGATTGGTTTGTGTTGGGCCGCGCTTGTCAAAAATCCGTTTTTGGACCCAGAATATAACTACTACTTGGCTAACCTGTGGCTAACCATTTAACAAGCTGTTTATTTAATAAAATAAATATTCAATTATATGTCAATAAATCAATATCAATGCATTTTATATATAACTAGCCACTAGCAAGACTGATAAACAAACACAGTCTGGAAGTTGACCTCGGCCGTGCTCGTAGGTGCAATTAAATGGTTTATATACTCAGTACTGTGTGTGTCTGTGTGTGCACTTGGATGGATAAATCCAGAGCAATAACTCAGAGGACAGAAAACTGTACTTGGACATATTGCTCATCACTTCACTGACTTTTTTGGTACATTTGTCATGTCTAAGGTACTCATTACTGAAAGAAATAAAGCAAGACAGAGTCTTTGACGACAAAGAGTCTGTGACAGAACTAGTTTGTGTGTGCGTGTGTGGGTTGGGTTGGGTTGATGATGGCATTATAATCAAGCCTGATATTTTGGCACTATGTTGCCCTGGTAACCAGACTCATTTTCTATTGTAGAGATTGCAGTGGCTGTGTTAAAAGCCCACTGTTTCATTTCCCCCTTTTTAGCAGTAATGAGAGAAAATTGCTCTGAGGTCAGTTAAACAATTAAAGCTATTTAGGATGAGCTGTTTAAGTCATTTATTTCTTATTCACCAGGACAACTAATGTTCACCTGCTGTTCTTTACAGTAGCAGAAAGACTTTCCGAATCCAATTGGATATTACAAACTTCCATGCTGGAAGTCTTGGAGATACAAATCCATATACAGATATCATAAGTAAAAGAATACAAATTGTTTTGGAATGTTTAGACATTTATTCCACAAATACACAACAAATACAGTATCATCGCCACTGCTTTATACCTCTGGCTTCTCACCGTTGGCAGATTTGCAACAAGCTTTAGCTGATGAAAAATCAATGCTCAATTTCAGGTCACATTCGTGAATGAGCATCCACATGCAGCTTTCACACAATCATCTCTTGAATACACATTAACATACATAAAGGTGATTCATTTCAGCAGAGATCAATGAACTGATGGGAGTCAGAAGGACATGCAAAGTTCTAACATCTTTTACAGCACAATTGTAAATTAATAACATTTAGTAACAAAGTTACTGTTTTCCTCAGAAAGTACCATATTTGTTCTCTCATTGTCTTTACACAAGACTCTTATTCTATGTTTTTTACATAATGACTTTTTCCGTTGTCTTTGTTCTTGAAATCTTTAAAAAGTTTTTTTTAACGTGGCACTGACTCTCAGAGGATGTTCATTGGCTTTTGTCATTGTGAAATTAAAATTCAATATTTAGAAGACTTTATATTCGTATTTTAACTTTATTCATAGAACAGTAAATAAGGCAGAGGAGCTTTCATCTTCCACAGCATACCTGAAACACAGCAACACTGGCAGCATAGAAATCCTATAAACTTGGGAGAACGGCTGGAATCGAGCGATTAGCTACAGCTGAAGGAATTCTCCATCTTATCTCATGCCAGCAAGCGCTCTGTGAGATTGAATAATCTGAAAGAGCAATAGTTCAGCCATCACTGAGCTCTTTAAAGTCATGTTACAATGCCTACACTTACAGTTCATAAGCATAGCCTTCAAATGAATAAACAGAATAACACTTACACAGTGCAGATGCTGTCAGCAAAAAAGATTGTTCTAACTCTTACTCATATTTTTGATTTAACCCGTTTAACTTGAGGACTGGTTGCATGCATAAAAACAACAGTGAGCCTACTAAAGCAGAAAAACATTTAGGCCCACTCTGTGTAGCCACTGGCATGTCATCATTAAAGAAAATGTCGAGCCGATTGCAGTATTTCTGTGTCAGGTCAATACATTGGCTGGGATTTGATGAGATGAAGGCCCTTTGAGAAAGGCTAGCGGTAAATTGACAGCGGTTAGCAGAGCAAACTGAAATTTAGACACTTCTCTTTAATAACAAGTCAACACCTTGCCACAGCACTTTAAGAAATAGTTTAGCCACAAATGTCCGTCATTATTTCCTTACTCCCCTGTCAATCTGTAGAACACACAAAAGAACATTTGAAGAGTCTTCACACAATATTTTCTCAACACAATATGTGACCCATGTGTCAACTCAACAGGACAACCATGTGCTAATGGTTAAATAATATACTGACCAAACTGCATCTCTTCAAGAGCTATCCACTGATTTTGCTATGTAGACATGAAAAACATTTTACTGAAAAACAGTATTTAGAGTAATTGCAATATACACAGAAAAATCAATCATTTTTATTTATTCGGCCTGTATAGAACTTATGAGACAAAAAAAAGAATTTTTTGAGAAATGTTTCAGTGTTTTTATGATCATACAATGGTGTCAACAGGGTCCACTGGTCTAAGGCCTGGGCAGACCGAGAACATGGGCGATCCCGGAGCGTGGCACAGAGACAAGGAGGAGCAGGCAGGGCTTGAATGCCATAGAGTATCAGGCAGGGCTTGGAAGGCCGTCTTGGGCGTGAACACAGGCAGGTCAGCCATCATGTACAGTAATGACGCTGGCGAGTCTACCATCTTGGGCGAGGATCCTGGTGTGGCAGCCATTTTGTGTGAGGAACCAGTCATGGCAGCCATTGTGTGTGAGCACGCTGATGAAAGAGGGGCGACATGCTCATTTCAGGGCAAGATCTACAAAATACCCTTGAGACTGAAACGAAAATAACTTTGCTTTAAAAGGTTTATTTAAGCTAATATCTTTAAATTTAAGACTCATCTGGGTAGTGGATTTTGGGAGCAAGGTCCAAAAAGACCTGGGTGTGGGTCTCAAGGGGTTGGGTCCACTCACCGAGAAACAAGAGCTGAATGATCCCATAAGAAACAAGACAAAACAGAAAAGAACATTACAACAAAAATATTGACCACTAACAAGAAGTAATGGCTCACAGATAGATTACAGATTAGGAAATGTGTGCAAATTTGGAAATAAGATAAGGGTATGTATTTATCATCGTTTTGTTTCAGGAACCTTGTTACATATGTACGTCACTGTAGGAATGTGCCAAACCAAGCTTCCGAAGCAGTGAAGCTTTCACAACAAACTGTGTTAATGCTCCGAAGCTTTTGACACAGTGCTTTACTTCCCCATCTGCTAGTAAAAAACCCTTACACCCGCTGTGCTGGTTTGGTTGAGTATTTATTAAGCATATGTAATTCACAAGAAGATGGTGTTTGTGTGCAGAGTTTCCATTTCCCCCTTTTTTTGTAAAATATAATGGCAGTAAAGACTTTCTGTTCTTTGCATTCACATCACACTTTCCCCCATGTAAATAGAGACCTAAATGCTCATTTGTTTTGTGTTCCTTACAAAACATCAAAACATGTATATTGTAGAAAGAATAGAAAAAAATTCAACAACATATTTGTACATGTTTGAGCGATGTGTGACGTGTCAGTGAACGAAGCTTCGTTTCCGCAGGTCATGCGACAGCCTTGCTCAAGCCATGCTTCGGATCACTGTTTCAAAGCACTAGCGTGTTGAAAACTTGGAGATGTGTGTTGACACTGGGTGTCGAAAGATTCATCCTTACGCAACTGTTTTTTTAGAAAAAATCCTTTACATGTACCCTGATTCTGTTAGAAAATCCTTTTATTCAAAGCCATTTACAAATAAAATAATTTAATATTTCTAAGCCTTTCCGTGAATTTTAAAATGTTCTTTACAAAATGTAGAATGAAAACAGTAAAACACAAAAGTGTACAAACTTAAGTTGTTTTTTGGCAGGTTCCCTGCTTACCAAGCCAAGTTTACAAGAAGTCGTCTGAGGGTTGTGCTGAGTGTAGAAGTCCTGTAAGAGTGAGTTAAGATGGTGAGATTTCTGTTACCTATCTGTATTCAAAATTAAAAGAAAGCAACTTATATGAATTGTGAGGAATAGGGTGGAGAAGGACGAACCCAAGCGCAGGCACGGGTGGAACAACACAAAGACTTTTAATTAAACAAAACCAATAAACACAATGGGGAAAAAGTAACAAAATACTATGAAAACAAACAAACACTTCCCACCTGGGGGGGAGAAACAAGGCACTACAAGCTATAAACAAAAACTTAGGAATAAGAAGGAATAACTCGACTAGGATAGAAATCATCAACACAAACTGTAGCAGGACAAAGCCTCGAGCAGAAAACTCTTTCCATAGAACATGTAATGTAACAGCACAGGACAACAAACACAAGGGCATTATGTTGAAAACATAACCAGGGACAATGACATGTTATGTCAAAACAATGCCATGTGACACTCACAAAACATACGGGCCTGTCATGATTCTGACAAAAAGCAGAAAACCTGACCGAAAGAGGCAGAAGCATGACATGAATGATAGGACCTTTAAGTCGATTGCTAATCTTTAACCGTTGATTGAATCCTTCTCAATCACAGGTCAGACTCAGCACAAACTCATTGTGTTGTGAGGTCTGGAGACATCTGCACAGAGAGGATAAGATGATGGTGGATCCTGGAAGAACGAACCATGATGACCTATAAGATAACTGTAAGGAAAAACACATTTGCTGTTGTTGTATCAGTCAATCAGATATATAATGTATATGATTTTACTTTCATTAAATGCTTTTGATCGTGTACCTCTTTTTTTAACTGACTGTAGCTCAAGAAAAGAATCTGGCATCCAACACATTTTTCTTAATGTTTATTAAGATATGCAGGTGCATCTAAATAAATCACAATGGTGTGGAAAAGTTCATTTATTTCAGTAGTTCAACTCAAGTTGTGGAATGTTTGTATTAATTAAATTAAATGCACGGAGACTGAAGTACGTAGTTTAAGTCTTTAGTTCTTTTAATCAAGAGGATTTGGCTCACATTTAACAGAAACCCACTGATTCACCCTCTCAACAAATGACAATATGGTGACACACCAATCAGCTATTCAACTCCAGACATCTCCAAAGGTTTCCAGAGCCTTTAAAAATACTCTCAGTTTGGTGTGTTAGGCTACACAATCATCGGGAACACTGAGAGTACCCTTCGCAAGAAAGGAAATATATTCATTGCCGAAAATGCTGGCTGTTCACAGTGAGATGTATCGAGGCATGTTAACAGAAAGTTGAGTGGAAGAATGAAGTGTAGAATATAGAACCGAGAGAACCACATCCTTGAAAGGGTTTTCTAGTTAAATCAATTTAAGAAATTGGGTGATCTTCACAAGGAATGGACTGAGGGCGGGTGTCAACGAAATTGGGCTACCTTTGTTATGTTCGGCCTAAGGAATATTCATTTGAAAACCAAGGTTCTACAGTCCGGAGGAAGGGTGGAGAAGCCGCCAGACCAAGTTGCTTTAAGACTCATGTAAAGTTTTCACAATCTGTGAGGATTTGGTGTGCAATTTCATCTGCTGGTGTTGGTCCACTATGTTTTTTAAGAACAAAAGTCACCCATTTACCAAGAAATTTCATCATGCTTCAGTCTGCTAAACAGCTTTTTAAATATATGCTGATTAAATTTAACACACTGCCAAAAGCACCAAAAGTTGATTAAATGATCATGTTGCTGGTGGCTTGACTGATCAGCAAACTTACCCATTCTGAAGCCCATAGAGATTTTATGGGGTTTTGGAAAGAGGCAAATCAGAAACAAGATACAGAAAATGAATATAAACAAAAGCCCACTGTCAAAGAATCCTGGAATTCTTTCAGGCCAATAAATCATTAAAAAAAATATTGGTCTTATGAAATATTCAAATTATACTCAAACTACTTTACTCTGTGTGCATTGAATTTAATTGATGCAAAATTAAATAAAATTAAACATTTCCACAACTTTCTCATCAATTGAGATGCACCTATACGTTCTGTTGAGGAGCTGAAGGACTGCTCCATTGTGCTCAGCGATACATATGTAAAGATAGTAGAGACTATAATCTTGGATTAAATTTCTTTTTTTTCTTAGCCTCAAAACCAGTCCAAGCTCCCAAATCTGTTAAGAGCAATGTTGTTTTAACATTTGTGTATCATTTTATAGAAAATCGAATATCAAAATGTTTCTTGAGGATTACAACATTTTAACACTAACTGTTAATAGTTCTCATTATTCTCCTGCCTGGTTTAGTCATCTCAGCATTTGATACTTTTTTGAGCTTTGTAAATTTGTGTCAGACAATGTGTTTCAATCTTCCAAAACTGACCTCAGACCACCCGCAACCCAATCTGATTTACTGCTGGAGAATGTTCTCGGTCCCTGAATGAGCTTTTGCTTTCGAGCACACTACCACATGTTGTGAAATGAAGCAGGCAGCTAAACTAAACAGTTTGTCATTTTCCCTTGTGGCGATCCCATTGATTTACTGCTTCTCACTGATGCCTTCCTGCGGGTAAAAGGGACAACAGACCCTGAAAAATGTGCACATGCAATGAGCCCCCCTCCCGTGAGACCACCTGAAGCCCGAAGCACAATCAGTAATTCAACAAACGACAGGTGAGACCGGATCATCTGTGTGCCATCTGGACATTAAGCTTTTTAGAGGTTCCTAATACGATCACCTTCACCTAATAAATTAGCAGCTACACTAAACAAAGACTCGAGTTGTTACCTTTTCATTCAGGATCATGTAGTAAGTCAGGTTACAGCCGTGCTGCACATGCTTAACTGGTTAAACCCATTCGCATCCTACAGTAAGTGCACTAAATAATTGCCTTCATGTTATCTATAGCAACTAATAGTGAATGTGTGAATCCACTGCTCAACAGCAATCTGTAAAGTATATGGATGCTCTCAGAAATGTGTCCAAGAGCCTTTGCTGGAAAGCTCTCGGTTTTAGCCATCCAAACTTTTCAAAGAACCTGAAATCTGCTACACTTTGCTGTGTGGTTGTATTGAAGAATCTCTCAAAGGAATAGAATATTTGCTGCTAATTTTGAAATTAGAAAATACAAGGTTTCAAAAGATCATCTAGAAATGTTCGTATAGGAAAGCTACTTTCAATTTAAAGTATTTTATTACGCAGTATCTTTCATATGTACAAATAAATATCAACACAATCTACTGATTTTCAATCTGATGTGAGTCATTTATTTGAATCCATGTTTTCTATTATTTAATTTGTTGGGCTTTTTATTGTAAGGTATAGTGTAGGTTAGCAAAAAAAATGTTTTGATGAGAAGCAATTCAAAGAATTATTTTAATATCTACAAGTGTTCACCATAAGAACACCATCAACATGTGGACAACATTGAGTACATTATTATCAGTGACAGAACAATTAATAAGATGAGCAAATAAAGAGTCTGGGTGATGAAGGGATGGGATAACAAATGGGGAACAGGGGGAAGAGCTTGGAGGACTGTAGGGAATATATTGAGGTGAAAACACAGAAAAACCAGGCAGGGCAGACAGACTGTGACATTGTGCTGGTGCCACAAATGAAAGTTGTGCTGCTGAGTAACAGGACAAGAAAAGGGGCAAATTCATGTCTTTGACACAAATGAATAGATTCCAGAATCCACGCCTACGCCACAAACTGCCATATGTGAGCCTGTCTGTGAAAACTCAGCTAAAGTCATGTTTGTGATTTGCTGTTTTTACATAAAAATCAAACGCTACACAGAGTAAAGAACATTCTGAGAAATTATTCGTATTGAAATCTTTAATATGGCTGTATTCAGTGTAAGGATGATCTTATATTTAAAGATAAAACTCCCCTAAACTTTAATTATTATGTTCGTATACCGTATATCACATTAAATGACATATTAATAGATACAATCTTAAAATGTTGTAAAATAGTAATATTTAATAGTATGTATATGTAGAAAAAAGCCTAAAAACAGTGTGCCACAAGAGCTTGATTGTAGCAAAAACAACAAGTTCAATTCATGAGAATGATTAAATTAGAAGAGATTATTTGGAGTATGTCATCATTTTATCCATAATTTCCACTCCAAGCATTATTAACCTGAATAATTTTGGGATTTAAAACGTACCAGGTGATGTGTATTTGTGTTACAAGAGAGGGTGTAGCCTTAGAGGATCAACACTCTATATCAAGGTGTTCATTATTATTGGGCCGTTTGTTCTCCGCGGGAAAGGTTTGCAAAAAAAAAGAGATTTAACTAACTGTGAATACAATTGTAAGAAGTCTTTCACAGGTATGCAGCACTCTTAAAACATCTTAGATATTGGGGCGTGATCACAGGATAATCAAATGTTTTGTAGCATATTGTCAACCGGGTCGCAAAAAATGTGTCGAGAAGAAAGACACATATTAACCACCAAAGATTTGAGAAGAATAAAACATGAAGCTACCAGGAACCCATTATCCTCCAGTGCTGCCATATTCAACAACTGCCATCTGGACTGTCAAGAAGTATGAGGTGTTCAGTTCTCATAGACAAAGTAAGAAATCAGAAACCTGCCCACCTCCGATCAAGACACGTAAGTTAAAACATAAAGAATGGGCAAAGAAATATCTGAAGACAGACATTTCAAAGGTGTTGTGGACTAATGAGATGAGAGTAACTCTTGCACACCCAAGAGAAGGGCTGTGTTTGGATTAGTTGCAGTCGTTAGGTGCCCTTCGAAAGTAGGAAATTCATCTGAGAAGAATTCATAAAGAAGTATCATCTGTTCCTGTGGTCCCATCCCGATGGTCGTCTGAGGCAAGGTCTTGCAAGGAATCTGTATCTGGTGTTCTAGTCGTCCTGGTCTCCGCTGTCTTTCCGGGCTGAAGGACTCTTTTCTCCACCATCTGGTCTGGATACGCACTGGATCCTGGTGACTGCAATGCCATCTGATCTGGATACGGAATGGATCCCGTGGCCTCAATGAGCTCAGAAGAAGAGAAAAATAGACCAATATTAGCGTAGATTCCATTCTTCTAATGAAATAGCAGATATATTGTGTGTTGTGGAGAGTGTTCCCAGTTTTGTATTTCTTAATTAATGCAAATAATGGATTTGAATATTGGAAGCATGTTAGTATTTTATGTGTAAGCCAGGTTAAAGAGATGGGTATTTAATCTAAATTTAAACCGCAAGGGTGTATCTGCCTCCCGAACACTATTAGGTAAGTTATTCCATAGTTTAGGCGCCAAGTAGGAAAAGGATCTGCCGCCCGCAGTTGATTTTGATATTCTAGGTATTATCAAGTTGCCTGAGTTTTGAGAACGCAGCAAACGATGAGGATTATAATGTAACAGGAGCTCTTTCAAATATTGAGGTTTGACAGGGAGCCAGTGCAGTGTTGACAGGACCGGAGTAATGTGGTCATACTCCTGGTTCTTGTAAGAACTATTGCTGCAGCATTTTGGACCAGCTGTAATTTGTTTACTAAGCGGGCAGAACAACCACCCAATAAAGTATTACAATAATCCAACCTTGAGGTCTTAAATGCATTAATTAACATTTCTGCCATTGATATTGAGAGCATAAGTAATTATGTTGAGTTTCTAGTTATTTTTCCAATGATTGTACATTTGATCATGAAATCATCAGAAATGCCACATGTATTTCACTTAAAATTTTAGTTGTTTACTTAACTATTTTTTAAATCATTGTTTCCTTATTCTGTGTGGATAGCAATAAAAATACTAGTATGAACCATTAGCTTTTTTCATGAAAATCTTTTCTATAAATTTAATTAAATTTTCATTATACATAACATTTTTGTATAAATTGGGATTCTGTTGCTATTTTTTTCGTCACTTAGAAATTAAAATTTTGTCATTATTTGCGCACCCTCCCGTTGTTACACACCTGTGCTGAACACAAAAGAATATATATTTGTAAAGAAATTGTATCAACTTCATTTTGAGTCACCATGGACTCCTATAATAGGACAAAAGACGTGATGGTGACCCAAAAGTAAACAAAGGAGAGCAGAAAAGAGTTTTGGTGCTTTTCTAAGCAGAAATTTTCTTAAGAGAATGTACGTCAAACTCTTCATCTGACAGTATGTCACAACTATCACAGGTCTGAATAAGCAATTTCATTTATCTGCACCATTTGATGTTGACACACCAGTTACCAGAGTTTTGGGCCATTAGATAGAGAGGATGGCTTGCCAGTCTTCAGATGATGTTTATGCTGACTCATCTGAAAGCACAGCAGAATTCATATGTGCTGTTTGTGATTTCATACACTTGTGGACACAAAACAAACACGCACGCACGCACGCACGCACACACACAGAAGAATTTGTGTCTCATGTTGCTTAAACACGTGAATCAAGGCGATTTTATGCAGGGATGTATGTGCTTAATGAGTGTTTAAGGGTTAATTGAGTCCAAACAATAAAATATAATTCAGTAGCATAAAACAATAACTTTGTTTATATGAGCACCAATAATGTCATTATTTCCAATAATAAGGGTAAGGATTTTAATCGCAATTACATGTTTGCATGACACAAGAACACCTCTTGTTTTTATAAATGTTTTATAAGTCTGCTTATTTGCTATAAACAACACAAAAATTGGATTCACAGTAATGAATATAGAAAAACATGGAAAACTCCATTTGTATTAAGATGTATTAAGATAAGGAGCAGAGACTGTTGATAATAAGATGGTGGACAGTAAGACTTCCGACTTGCAAAGTACGACTAAAGTATTTGTGGACCTTGATCAGAGCAGCATCAATGCGATTAAGTCTATACATGCCTTTATACATGAGCTTTATTGCAGTATAATAATCAAAGTTTTGTGCTTACATTAAGTAAAGTTTAATTGCAATATTGCCTAAATTGTATAATAGTCGCACAAGACGGTCCATGTAAACAATGAGACAAAAAAAACTCAAACCTTTCCATTTCAATTTCTTCAAAAAAAAAGCATGTTTATTTTAAAACTCTTAAATGACCTTTTGCAAAGACCCTCCACCTTTTCTGTGTCCAACACCAATTCATTTCCTAAGCAGATAAGAAGTAATTTAGTGGAAATACGATGATTTTAGATTCAAGGGTCTGCAGCATGATTTCCACAGACATATTAACAATTTGAAAGTGAATGGATATAAAATAAACAAACCAAAGATTGAAGCAGTAAACTTTAGGTCAAAAATTGAATCATTGCATCACCTGATGAAGGCATAGACATCGAACAACAACATTGAGCAACGCAGTTCATGCAAATCTGGGTATCAGTGCAACACTGCATCCTGAACTAGCTGTTGTGGTGGCCAAGGTGAAGACAAGCCAAAATTAAAATTAACTGCTGGATTAATTGGAAGAAACTGCACACAATTTTGCGCTTGGCTGGGATTTATAATGCGCCAATTATAAGTAAGGAGCAGTTGAATGCTGCTTAAAGCTAGAGGACGCTGTCGCCCAGACACTCCAGATTTTCTCCTAGAATAATTCTTTTAACATACACATGCTGCTTAATGTAGTTGTAAAGGGTTTGATATATCTTAATAGGGCTTGATAAGAACGACAACCTGAGATGACAGGCCAAATGATAACAGTCCGCCTATAGGTGTCGCTTTAGGATGGAAAAAATCCTTTAAGACGTACAAATTTACATTTACATTTATTCATTTGGCAGATGCTTTAGTCCAAAGCGACAAGTATTATGCAGTAGAAATTCTTCAATAACTATGACTATCCAGTCATTTACATGGTAAGGCTTATAACTTTGTCGGCGTTTGATGGATTTTCATGCGAGTAAATTCTTAGAATCATGAATCATTGACGATTCCTATGACATCACACATGATACATATGGTGCTATTTGCTAAGATTGTTCAACTTTTATGAAAATCAGAACAAAAACATAGTAGAGAACATGCTATTTAAGCTGGTAAACAATTTTAAAACCCACACGTTTCGCATTTGTGAGCTTTATTAAGTGTATGTGCTTACAACTTTAAATTGACATGAGATAAATCCACCATATTTGACATTTGGGGACGGTATGAGTACACACCTCCTGGCCTTCTAATGAAACAATATTAAATAGGATCTATGTACATATCTCTGCTCCGGAACATAACAGACACATGGGGATTTATTTTTACTCATCAGTAAGTGTAGCAGCCGAACAGAGTAAATTAACATTTTACAACACCTATATTTCTTCAACAGATCATTATGAAGCCATTGAAATTGGTCCATTTCTATCACTTGACTTTAATAAGTATTAATATATAGTTCAACATATATCCGTTCTTAACATTTTACCAGTGTAGTGGTATAGTTGGTCCATTTTTGAAATGGAATTGATGAAGGTCCGTTCGGTCAGATTTCTACTCACTCTGCTATATGCACACAGACATACCTCAGTGTCATCTCATTGTTCAACATATAATGTTCATGATACACATTTACACATCTGCATATATCAAACATGCCTTGATAATTGAAAAAGGCTTGTTGGCTTTGTATTACAGCAATATACCTCCTCTATAGTTTTAATACTATACCAAAGGGTGTCAATGATGATCCGAATAAAGAACCCAAGTGCAGGCACGAGTGGAGCAACACAGACTTTTAATAAAAAACAATAAAAATAGCCCAGGATGGGGAAAACAGCAAACTAAACACTAGACAAGGTCAAACAACATCAAGGGGGCACAACACAGTAATATTACAAAGTTAAATAGGGCAAAACAGGAACCACTCCATACAAAACCCGAAATCTCAAACACTTACAAGACTTTCACAAGCACATGATTTCGATACACAAGTAATACATGAAATGCAATCGCACAGGACAGCAAACACAAGGGCATTATGTAGGGAACATAACAAGGGATAATGACATGAGGGCAGGTGTGGGGAATGAAACAATTACGGGAAGATGGACAGAATAACAAGGGGGCGGAATCAGGACACAAGACAAGAGAGCACATGGCATGTCATGACAAACAATGCCATGTGACACTCACAAAAAACACAGATCTGCCATGACAAAAGGTCTTTCACTAGTGAACTAGGTCAGAACACTTGAAAATGGCTATTGTCACTTTCCAAAATTCTCTTAAGGATAAGAAAGACTTTTTGCCTTTATTAATTATAAACACTGTTTAATGACAAACCTCACTGTTTACCTTTGATTGGACAACTTTTACCTGTGGAAGGTGTTACGTTAAATGAGCCCTTAGCCCAGGCAACTGCAGCAAAGATGCCTTGAAGGCCGTCAACTGCTCGAATCCCTTTGGTCGCTGCTTGCAGCTGTATTTTAACCGTGTTCTTTTCTGTTTATTTCTTCTTCTACAGTACTGTAATATCTTTCAGCCTAAATGCCAAAAGTTAGATCGCCCCAGGACATATAACCAATTATGATGTCAAACAGAGAGGTTTGAGCAGTGGCAAAAGTAGCTTTTGGCTCACAGAACCCCCGTGAAGAAAGGCCTGATAAAATAAATAAACTGTGTGTGTGGGGTGCCAGCTTAAAATACGAACTCATTTATTTCACAGTGTCCATTCACAGTTGCATGGACGGCAATCATATCACACAACAGCCTCCAAAATCAGGATATGCTAGAAAGAGAATATTTTGTAATTTTTTAATAATGATGATTATAACAACAAATAGATAAATTCCAAACCCTTGCAAACCTTAAGTGAGCTTTTTTAATGTATAAAATCTACGTCATTTGGAGCTCAGTGAACCAGCTACATGCATACACTCTAGAAATGCAGACATTCGCCATTCACAGTAATCCTTCTACACCTGTTTGCTGTGTCCTCAGACTTGGGTTTAAAGTCCGCTCCTTCCCATAACATGCTAAGCCTATAGAATTTGAGCAGCATGGTAAGTCCTTATCAGCAGTGGCCAGGTCTGGATTTAACAGAGCGCCTTGCATCAGAGCATCAGAGTATGTGAATCTCTGCCTATTTACTTCGTATGTCACCGAAAAGCTTCGAAATATACTTTTATAATGTTTCCATCCAAAAAAGCAGGGCTCATAACGAGAAGAGTCTTTGTAATAGATTTTATTTATATATTTATATTAAATCAATGTCATAGCGCCTCTTTAATGTTTTACAATCTAACATACAATAGGAGATAATTAACATCCTGCTATTAAAGAAAATGACTCATGAGGAGTACATGTTGTACAATCCTGACTACAATCCTGGCCTTTGCTTTAGACTAACACATCTGATTTCTGTTGGGGTGGTTGAAAGAAATTTCCCTTTTTCCTGATTTATTCTGTGTTCTAAAAGTTCCCCTTCATGTATAAGAAATTAGAAATATCTGCCTGAAACTATTCGTTTACACACGACCTTCTGTTCTACGCCTGGAAATTTGACGAAATCAAATAGCACTCCCGAATGTCTACGTAGGTAAAGAAGGCGTAACCTTAAATGTCATTGTAGTTTTGTGGATGCTACCGCAGACATGTCTAGGTTGATGGATAATCAGTTTTGCTTTGTTTGGGCTTCAACGAACACACACACGCGTGCACGCAAACCCACACTCTTCAGAAATTAAGAATGTGGTCTGAACACCGGCAATAGCAATAAGTAATGCTTATCTTGTAGGTGTGCTCTGACGTTCGTTCTAAAGCATCTCTTAAACCCAAGCAGCAGAGCAGTGGGAGTTTAGGCAGAATTATCTGGAGGTTTGAAAGGATCAATAGACCGCACAAATGTGAGGACAGTCAATAATGACAGACTGTTGTGAGTAATAAGCTCTTAGGTGGTCATTACGGGTAGATGGTACAAATCGGTGTTCCAAACATCTTAAAATAGAGCAAAAAGTACCAGTCCTGCACCTAACTCTACACTTTTATTTGACCTTTTTCAATTAACTTACATTAAAACCAACAATTTAAAAAAACATTGAATACAACATTCTTTTTTTTGTGCTCTGCAGATTAAAGGAAGCGATACGGGTTTAAAATGACCTGAGTGTGAGTAACTAAATTTTTTGGCATATACTTCAATGACTAGTTGACAAATTTCAGATTGTGCACCCAATCACGAAATACATATTGCATTTTGTCTTTTGCATTGTGCACGTTGATGCAAAAGCAACCCTGTTTGCCTCATATTAAGATTATTTTAAATCGCACGGATCCAAGGTGCCTTTCAGTATGCTTGGCAAGCAGCGGTGATTACGGGCATTTATATTGGTGCACAATCACAGCAGGAAGAAGCCTGTATGTTGGCGACTCAATGAGGGATGTGTCCTCCAACACTGGCAGGAAGTGTATGGATGTTTGGCAAGACATGATAATGCTCAAATCAAAGCACTTTTGAAAAATTCTGGAAAGTTTTGCGCTGGGTAAACTGCAAACAGCAGAATCCCCCGTAGTGTGAAAATAATGCAAGTACTGGTTCCATCAATCTCTTACTGGCCGATTTTAATGAAACTAGATATAAGAAGCACATGCAGTTACAAGAAGAGCCGATCTCTTCAATACAGGTGAACTTCTCAGTATCTATTTTCATTTGTGTGACTCCCATAAGAAAGTAAAAATGACAGATGAGATCACTGTAATATTTGCTTCTCAGGCAGCAACAAAAAAGATCAAATAGATTTTTTCCCTTTCCACAAGCTCTTCTAACAGATGGGTATTACAGTCAAAGCATAAAATAATGTACCAAAGATTTCTTTTAATGAGCAGGTATACAAAGCATACATAAGCATAAACACTACTGGACAAAGAACTGGGAAAAACTTGCTTTATGTTCGGAGGGTAACAGAATCAGATATGGAACTTATTAACCATGAAAACAAAGGACTATACACAGGCAAACGAGAACATACAACAAAATATAACAGAACCATGACAGTTCTTCTAAGGTAAAGATCTAAAAATATATCAACACACATTAGCACTGGATATTAAGTCTATAGGCAAAGCTCAATATTTTTTAAGATTTTTTCATGAACAGACATCTGCAAATGTATGAAAAAAATCTTTGCTTGACAATGCCATGTGTATTTTTATAACTCATCTGTCTTGGGCCATTAAAATATAAATAAATCCCATTTACAATTTTTGTAATTATGGGTTTTTTAAAAAGACACTAGAAAAAACACATGACTTTGCTATATATCGGTCTATGCCCTTCCACAGCAAATCATTTTTCCCATAAATCCCAATGTGTCTGTGTGCGGGACACTTTCAGAAACCCCTTTTATGAGTATATAACGTTTATACATGAGGCACCTGAACTTATTGCCTCTTAGGACAGCCTCAGACATTTTTAATAAAAATTTTCAAGGCTTCAATTCCAATGCGTCTGAAATGTCTTCCCACAACATCACTTGGGTGTGAAACTGATATGTACTGACATTTGCACCTTAGACAGCATTTTTGACATAGCTAATAAGATCTAGACTTATATATTGATCGTACAAATCACTTGGTTAAGAGAGGTCTCTCACTTGGATTGTAACATTGGTTGTGAGTTTTGCCATGGGTAGGTCTTGTTCTTAAATCAGCACTAGAACACAGCAGACGAATAGCACTGTAAATCAAAGCCAGCTCAAAGCCGAGAGAGGAGCATTCCAGTCCCATCCCCTTGAAATGACAGAGCAGAGACCATGACATATCAAACTGCTACTGCAGGTGAATCACATCATTAGATGGAAGAGATTTATAGCTGCGTGAACATTGTTATTACCGCCACCATCACTTGGCCTGATGTCTTTATGAGAGAGTCAATGCATCTACTACAGTCCAGGTACAATGTGACCTCCAGAATAACAAAACTAATGTAGATGAAACAGGCAAAAATCATAAAACCACCACTGCAAGAGCATTGTGTGTAATCCTGGTTCTTTCTACAAGATATTACTCAGTTTCTTTAATTAGTTTTTCCCATATCATTATTTAGAGAACAGTATACAAAGATGCATTGCATGGGTCCAAATTATGGCAGGGCTGTGATTTTGGTAGCCCCAAGATGACATCATGAATGACTTTAATTTACGGAATTTTATATATTCATGTTACAGTATCTGTGCTGTTTGTTATTACATTTAATTTTTTATGTTTATTATTAACATTTGTTGCCACACATTGTGAATAATGCGTACTAGTCATGTGTTATTTTGTTAATGTCTATTTATTTGTTATACAGTTTAAAAGTTTATATTTTAACTAACAGTTATTTTAACAGTCAAATGAAAAATTTAAAATAAATACATTTAAATAAATGTCAATTTTCTTGATTTGCAAGAAAGCACATGCGGAGTTAAGAATTTTCAAGCAAGAATAACCAAGATTAAGTGCATGAATAATAAAAAAAAACAAAATTTTAGGTTATTTTTATAACTTAGCATGCTGGGATTTACACGTGTACTTTAACCAATCATGTGTTCTGTCCAATATTTACCCAGTGCAGTGTTGCCGATTCGGTTGGTTTTAACTCATTAACAACTTATTTTGAGAATAAACCCTTCTCTTTGTAACACTCCTATGACATCTATTCAAAAGCTCTTAACAGGTTATGAATCTCACAAGACTGAGACATCTTGACCAATAAGAGGATTTCAGAAGAACCAGACTTCATAGAAGCAGAAACTCAACAGTGTGTTTTCGGAGAATTTTCGAGACGGTGAAATGTACAAGATTTTTTACTAAATATGAATTACAACAAAGACTCTAAAAATGGGAAACATAGGTCCAGTTAAGACAGCTACCAGAAACCCCATTTGAAGAAAGCATCCTACATACAAAGAGGTCAGTTAGCAAAAGCTGATTTATATTGTTTTTATTACACCACTATTTGAACTAATTGAACATTTGTGTGAAAATGAAAGTGACGTAAGAAGTTTTTTGTACACAATCATAATTTTAAAGAAAATAACACAATTCAGTAGATTTATGTAATAATCTTAATTTATTTAGAATTTTTACATAAATAAAGTAAGGTTTTCATAAAATGATTTATTTCCTTAAAACATTCTTTATAACTCTACAAATTATTAGCTAAGTGATGACTGTCATAAATAATTCAGAAAAATAGAGTGAAGGAAGGTTTTCTTGCGAAAACTGAAAATGATTATGAGAAAGAGAGAGGATAGCCTGTCATATGCATGAAGTCATCCTTTCCAGCTCCTGTGCCATAACAGTGATATAAAAGTGGAGGAACAGCTGATGGAAACATTTCATAAAAATATATCATCATAAAACAGAGTCAGTGCTATCAAAACAACATGTGAAAGCCAAAACAGCCGTAGTTCAGACCTGGTACCATAAATAAATCAGTTACATTTTAGTACTATCGTGCTTATATTTGTTTTAAGTTACTTTATTGTGCACATATTATTATAGATATGTTATTGATTTAATATGTCATACAGCTATGGATATTCTCTTGCACTTGTATATAGCACATATTACTATATAATACACACTCCATTGCCTTTGGTCATATATTGTCTTGTTGTTTACTTTCTTTTACGTGTTTATTTTTATTGTGAAAGGTTTTAAAGACACTCTGATGTCGGTTGTGATTTATCTATACACGTGCTGTTGAACAATTGCTATAATGTAGTATAGCTGTAGTAGTTGTGTGATGATGCTCTATACTGTTTCAGCAGCTTTGATGACCTCCTGTACTCAACCTCTGACCTTATCACTGCCAAGATGATATAGACGCATGTCAGACCCTTTTTTCAGCTATATTGGTAGGGAGAGCCATATCAAAATATCTTTTATGCTTTACAGAAGGAGTAACATACAAGTTTACATAAGGGGGTATGATCGATCATGGATGTTTAAACAGATAAAAACATATTTAAGATCCCGGGCTTTAGGTTGAAATAATCTTTTTAGTGGGCTTCTGGCAATGATTGATGTAGTGAGTGGAAGGTGCATTACATAAAATGAGACTTAAGTGCAATGACATCCCAGAAATGAAATAAAAATCTAATGGCTGTTTAAGCCTTTGTGTTTAACCCGCAGTGACTGGATTGACAGAAACACATGATGATTTCAGACATAAGAAGAGTCCGATATTTGCTTTCAATGACAGATAAGAAGTCACAAGTATTACAATCCATCTTCATTGCGGTCTTTGTTGTACAGCAAAATTTCCCTGTGAGAGTCAGCCTGATATATATCTGCAGTCAGTTTTATGAATCTTCTGAACTGGTAATCGAAGCTTATTTTTCCAGCATTAATATTCTTCACTTTATTGCTGTATCGCAGCCTGTGGCTTTTAGCCTACTCGGAGAAGCTCAATGGATAATTTGTCTGGACATACATTACTACCGCAAACAATGACAAACATCTTTAAATAGCCTCCATCATATGCTATCAGCCTAAGGGAAGGATTACAACATTAGAAGTGTTGTCTCTTGTGTGTCTACACTAAAGCTTTTCTTTACAATAAAAGCCTGAAATGATGCAGATAAAAACATTCAGGCCTACGCTGTGTGACGCCGCCTACAAGCTGATCTCAGAAGATGCTTTCCTAGATTTTATCTTAAGGATTAAAAAGTTGCCCTAAAGTTCTAGCCTTGGGTAAGAAGTATCTTTGTCAAAAACTAAAACTTGGGAAAGAAGTATCTGTTTCCAAACTAAACCTCTGAGCACCAAGCTGACATCAGATAACAGCAGAGAGTGATGTTCTTAACATGTAGAGGATTTTGTAACGTACGACTCGGCTCCTCTATGTCACATGTGTTGTGTCCTCACAACGCCAGGTGTATTTTAATGGCTTCATAGAAATAGGCATGGAAAAGATGTGCAAGGAATTCTGGGCAAGCTGGATTTGTTCACTTACAAAAGTGTCTGGAGTGAAGGCTCTTATCAGCAGACCCAGTGGGATTGCACTGACCTCGATATAGAAGTAATGGATATTAGAAAATCTGCCCACTGTGATTGAAGAGGATTGAGTGACAGAGAGAGAGACCAGAGAGAGAGAGAGAGAGAGAGAGAGAGAGAGAGAGAGAGAGAGAGAGAGAGAGAGAGAGAGAGAGAGAGAGAGAGAGAGAGAGAGAGAGAGAGAGAGAGAGAGATTCCTTCTCAAGGACACAACACTGGAACATTCTAGCACAGGAACTCTGACTATTAATCATATTGTAAGACTATTTACTATTGCCTTCTATTGACTTTTTCCAGGATTAAATGTTACCATAAATCTACAGATTTCATTTGACAAAATGATCAGAATTTCAATAAATAGGCAAGATATACAATGATCACTTCACTACCTCCATCGTGTCCATTTCTGTGTTGTGATTTGTGCCACACAGAAAATATACTAGTGAATAAATGTGTATTAAAAAATCACTCCGACACAAAATTTCACATCTTTAAATATTGGTAAACTGAGCATGACAATGACACATTTGCTAGGAATACTGTTGGACTCTGATTGCACCAAAATTATAAACCATTTAATATTTGACATGATAACACCTGCACAATGTACCACAGGGTCCTGCAGGAACACAGCGACACACGTGTAATCTCTGAAAACATTTCCTGAAACATGTAGCATCTTTTTGGGCAAATTTGATTTTCTGTAATGAGGTTCTAGAAATAAATGGCTGAGAAACAAGAAAGGTAGGCTTCGACAATATTATTAATAGCAGTAGAAGCAAAACAGAAGTAAAGAAACGGATTTAACGAAAGGTCTACTGTAGATTTAAGCACAGATGGAGGTTATTGTGCCTGGTTAGTGTGCCTGGTGAGTAAACTGATGGCATTTTATTACATGATATAATTAACTGATCACAAGACAAAATTAATTGGTATTGTAGATGCCTTTCAGCTATTTAAGCAATAGACTGACGTTTCATTATGGAATTTCATCTTACCAATCTATTATAAAGGACTTTCAATTATATGTACAGCTTCCAGAGGCATGTTATCTCAACTCATTCTCTTACTGCAACCAAAAAGATCAGCTTGATAAGCGCTCCTAAATATTTTTCCTTGGCTGCGTTTGGCTGTGAGGGAAATGGCCAACGCGTTCATAATTAACTGAGGTGACTTATAATGTCTTGTCCATTTGAAACTTTTCTGATTAGTTTCAAATTGCTTATTGCTTGAAGATGTACACAAAAGGGGAAATGTCATGGAATTTAAGGAAGTGAAAATGTCACAAGTGAAAACGGATTGTGAAATGCTTTGGTTTTAAGTGTCAGTCTAGAGCACATCAACAGAAGAATAACATTTCGTTGGTATTCGGCTTGTTTTATAGGCCCATCATCTATACAGTAAATGTCACTCTGTGTGGTATTGATATGAAAATGAATGATCATAATCTGTAAAAATCCTTCCTTTACACTGTTCTCTGTCAGCAGATAGATTAATATCTTCCTCGTGATGTCTGTCAGCTTGCCGTTGATCAGACTACATCATCTGATAAAGCTGCTGGCTCCTACTATCAACAGCCAAAAACAAGTGCTGGCCATAAAATGCTTTACATGACCAATAACTTTTCTGTGTTTCCCCGGTGAAACTTGGTAAGTGGTTCTAGTTTTCACACCTATACAAGTTGAGCAATGTTCTCTAAAGATGGTAGTGGGATGGACAATGTTTATGACATGTGAAAAGTAAGATGAGAAAAGGACGGCTCAGTGGCTTTGTAGGGGGTAGCCTGGAATTCAATTGGTAAATTCTCTTTAGGAAGGGTTTGCTTCCGGTCACAATGGTCCTTTGCTGAATCTCTACATTTCTATTCTGTCAAGTCTCCTCTGTACTGTTCCAATAAAAGCATAAAGAGCCCATAAAATATAGCCTTAAACAGAGTTTGCATAAATCTATGTCTATAGAATGAATGAACCAGAATCTGATAATACTCAATATAAGAGGTGATCAAACACCATTTAAGTTTTTTTGCTACTATAATACTGTAATAAATCTGATCTGATTGCGGCATCTGAACACATAATTTAATTATTTTTATAAAATTTTTACAATAAAAAAACAAATATGCAGCAGTATCGTCAATCAGAGCGACGGCAATTGTCAAAGGTCAACCTGTTAAAGAACAAAGATTTTTTATATTGTACAAAAAGTTGTTCAAAAAGTGGAAATCTAAAGCAATTGAGTCAAAGATGTAGGTAAAAGTGGCTCTAAAATCTGTGTCTGCTTATATATGCCTTTATAAAGTTAGCCTTTCCCCAAATATGTAACCATTGCCAAGTTAACAAAAAAAATCTTAGCGGCCCGAGACATGTCATTTTGTTTTCCTGGTAAGGACGGGTTATCTTAACACTCAAGCCGTTTCAGTGTATTTGGTGCAGAGTGCTATGGTATTGATGTATTAAGGTTAGAAAAGGCCAGAAATTTACAATTTAAATACCTATCAATATTATAAAAAAACTAAATTATTTCTGCGAGAACCCCAGACAACATTTTCACTCCTTCACTTGTTGTAAGCACTTACTTGATGTACTGGCAGGGATTGTGATTAAACGTTGATTTAATACAGATTCTCCAGTTGGAGAGTTTAATTATGGGCCCAAAATAAATATTAATTATCGGGCTGGTGACAAAGACAAACCACTGTAGCAACCGTTTATGTGTTTATTTGGGTCGGGTGTTTCTATAGGGTTTGGGGTTGTTCTTTAGGTATTCAGAGATCAATATGTGATAATGGAGTGTAAGAATGAAGATAGGGCCAGGTGTCAATGAATCTGCTTATCTGCATTCACATATACCTGTGGGCCTGTGATACTGGAGTGTTTGTAAAGTTCTGATCAAAAATAAATCACAGATATAAGTGTAGTTAGCCACAGGACATATAGGACAAGTTTAGATGTGATCATTTCTCTCTAAGTTCAATAGAATGTATCAGACACGAAAATCACTTTTTCTGGAAGTGCACCATTTTCTCTGTACAAGGTATTGTTCAGCTTTAATTGGTTTCCAAATCTCACTGAAAGACTTAAGTCCCTACATTCGTTTACTTGTTTACCAACAACGCATTCTAAATTTCCAGTGTACCACACGGAGTACCACTGTCTGGTTTCTACTTTTGAAGAATAAACTAAATAAAGTAATAGACATTTTATTTTTGAATATATTTCACACATTTTATTAAACAAAAATTAGTAAATAAACAATTTTTTATTTCTTTATTCTAAACTAATACAAATAACAATATATGGAAAAGTGAAAGCCCTTCATATAGAATGTTAATACCTTTGTGGCGAAAAATCTATTTTTTTTCACATTGGTGCAGAAGAAAGAGACAGACCATCTAACTGTATTTGAGGTTCAAGAGACGTGCTTAGAGATGCTGCTGTTACACAAACCATTGCAAACTAGTTGCAAAATCTGAGGTCATGATGATTATAATTTATGCAAATAACATCACTTATGTATACTGATCTTTTTCTTTATTATTGTTTGTCAAGATAGTTATACATTGTTTGTGGCTGGATTTCATCATATTTGCATACAACATAACGTAACATATTTATTTATTAATATTTACCTGTTTAAATGCTTGTTTAAATTATTTGATGCACTGCAATATTAAAAGAGTTTTATTTTGAAGGAAATTCAAGCCAAACAATTAATCGCTTGAGGTCATGACACACCTCTGAAGATACAGTTATGTATAACCCTGACCCTAATATATCACTTAAACATGTGCAATGAATGTGTAATAATAATTAAACCAAAGAACAACACTTTAATGTGGTGATGTGTTGTGCAAGCCTGTGCAAAGGAAAAACTGTTTAAGGTAAAGCATTGTATCTCACCAACTAGATGCCAAACCACGCCATGCTATGACTGAAGACACCATCACACTGCTGTCCATTACAGGCTATACTGACAAACTATGCTTAGATAACGCAATCTGACCAGTGTAATAAGCATCAGTGAGGGACGGGGTGAAGGGAAACTTTTGGGGTCATTGTTTATTAACTTTACAGTAAGTAAGGTATTTCACAAATATGATAGCAATTCACTTTTAATGCATTTACATTTACATTGATACATTTATCAGGTGCTTTATCAAAACTGACCTACATTACTTAATATGACACATATATTTTTGAGTATGTGCAATTCCTGGGATCAAACCCATGACGTCGCTGCTGTCATGCTTTACCTATGAGCTACAGGCGTATACTGTTTATGTGTGCCGGTGTCCCTAAAGTGACCCGGTAGCAAACAATAGAATGTGTTCTGCTTGACGAATTATGTATTTACACCACTAACATGCATTTGATCTGCATTATTTGTCCTGTAAAGATGTTCATATACAAGTTGAAATCTCTGTTATAAATACAGAAAGAGCTGAGCATGCAGAGCAATAACCAGCTGTATTGTTCTGATACATTTTATTTTTTTAAATTCAAAATACAATTAAATGGTATTAAAATTGTTTATTTTATACAGTGTGCATCAACATTTTATTGTTCATGATGTTTCTTTCAAATTATATGTAAAAAATAACACATTGTATAATGTAACATTGAAATCTTATCAGTAAATCGTTTATAATCCTTTAACAAGCAGAAATATATGTAGTGCTTTCTAATACCATGAGTTGTGTACAATATTTGTGGAGTTGACTGTATACAACTTCAGTCTTGTTGGTTAAAAGCAGGAACAACATTCTCATGAACAGCTGCAGTGAGCTACACACTCTCTCTAATTTCCTTATCACACTGGCATGCCCAGAATGCCCTCATGCCAACTAGGAGCGAGATGTGCTATATGCATGATAAAAGAATACCTTAATTCAAGCATGTAAAAACATAAAACACAGGAATCCAGCTTTATTGTTGTTTCCTTTCTCAAATCTCTGTTTTGTTGGTCTTCTCGTTTCGCATCTACCCTGATATACAGCTAAAACATCTCTCCTTTAAACAAGCAGATGGTTAAATAACGTTTAGTTTTCTCCAACATCTTGTGGGATTGACTGTGCACTGCCCGAGTTGATGGACTAAAGTGGAAATTTGACATTATCTCATGAAAAGCTTGGTGCTTAAACTGTCTCTCAGAGATGGCAGATATCAAATTGTGAATCTGTCATTTATAGTTTAATATCACAACCATAAAGATTGATGAATTTCTCGTAAATTACATGAAGCTGATTCAGTTATATTTCAGCAGATATTGTGCATGTTCTGTTAAATGAAAGGTGACAGGGTTTAAGTCTAGTCCTAGATTAAAAATAAAGGATAAAGCTGTATGAACTGAGAACACATTTACATTGGTTTGTCTCAAATCTCCACAAATAATGTTTTAAGGGACTTTTTTTACATATCCTGGTCTATCTATTTATTTGATAATTCAACTGCTTTTATATTTTTCAATCTAGCAGATATTACACTTATAGAGTTAACAGCACATTGTCACCTTTTACGTTTGACACTGGTATATGGAGAAATTCAGCTTTTATAAAGTCTTATTCCATTGTCTGTTCAAATGTTTCAGTCAGTTCAACCACTGTTTTCTCTCTTAATACTTGAGACAACTAAATGCATCATGACAAGCAAAAGGTTTTGGGACTCTTATACACTCATCATTTTTCCACAGTTTACAATAATAACAAACTTATTCAAATAATTAAATACATTTAAAAAAGACAAAAAAGAACATGTTGGATAATCTTCGGTGTAAGGTCCTACTAACTAGAATTTTCAGAAATGTTTTCTTATGGTTTTATTAAGCAGCTTCTTAAGGTCTCCCCCTGAGATGCTTACAAAAAACTTTAAAGGAGACTCTTTGCTTTTTGTTGGCTGTTCTTTCTTCAATATTCAGTCAAAGTCAACCATTTAAAAATTTTAATTAAATAAAGTTTGGGTATTTACTGGTTCAACAGAAATCTTTTAGACTCTTTCTTCTGTAACTGTCTTCTAAACATATACACAGAGGACCGTTAATGTTATTTAAGGGACAGTGATCAATAAGTTTCCTGTAACTCTCTCTAAATCACCGTAATGAACTTCATTGCTTTAATGAATCACAGTGCTGTAGGAAGTGACCACTGCCCGTAAAGCCCCATCAGCATTACTGACTCACACTACTTCATTCAACTCTTCTGATTCACTTCAAGATGTTAGCTGCATGTCATGTTCGTAGGTTTTTCAATAAAGAAGTCTGATCTTCAGAGCATTGTGTCTACTGAAATAAAGCAATACGAAATCTTAGTCAAACAAATTTCAAGTTTACTTTCCCACCTCAGATTATTTTGCTTGCTTCAAAGATAAATGTAATTAATTTATAGACGTTCTATCCCACACCAAGACAAAATACCTTAGGGCATTTTCCTTACAAAGTAAATGCTTTCCTTTGGTGGTCCTGACCTCGTTGATGGTAGATGCTCAGCAAGGTGTCCCAAAATTCTGCGGCCCACAGAGCCAAAGGTGCAGTGCAACCAGTCAACATCAGGGCCAGTTTCGACAAAACTCCCTTGAGTTCAACGAATGGGTAGGTTGTGATTTAAGCAGAGTAAAAGACCATCAGAGACATATCTGGGAAGTTAGTGAATTGTACGAGGTTCAAAAAGTCCTGGGTGTGCTTCTAAAGGGAACTGTTTCAAAATAAGCCGGCACCAGCTTCAACACAGATGTAAGTCCTCAGCTAAAAAAAACATTATTCAATTTGAAAAGAAAACTAATAAATAAACAAGCAACCCACAAATAAGATGACAAGAATTAACTAATGACATCTTAGTTACAACCTACACAAAATTAATTTTGTGAATCATTTGGGACTAGACTAGATCTCTTAGGTATAACAGACGTGGGAGAATAATTTTTTTTTTTTGCTTGGGCGATACAGAAGATATAATGCTCTGGATGCGTGCATTACTTATAGTAATTTAACCAGACAACACCATAAAACATGATTATTTCATATAATAATTTTTTGTAAGAACTATTAAAATAATGTAATTCATTACAGTAAACTGGATAACAGGTGCACTATTGGGTATGGATGTAAACCTATGTTTTCGTTTCGCGAACTACACATAATCGATTCGGTTCAATAAAATATCCCAATGAATTGATGATCCACTCAATTTTCAAATTTGTATAATTTTATCAATAAAACCGACAGCCGGATTATGTGTCACAAGCACCGCAACTGAATCTGATATCAGCCATTCCTCCAGAACATGAGACCTAACGTCGGCCATATGTAGACCTGTGATTCAATATCCTAATAGATCCATGCTACGCTTGAGTGTAATTATATGATTTTAAATCAACCTTATGTACTGTAATATCATAAATCCAATCATAAAGTGTTTTGAAGTGTTTCCGCTATAATAAATTTTTGGAATAGTTTTGGGCATGGTGACAAACATTTGCATGTTAAAGTGATGTGTGTGTTTAAGATGTGTATCACAGCTGACAGCCGAGGATCACAAAGGAATAAACACCTCTGTTTAGTGGTATTGCCTCCTGCATATTTTATTTGTACGTGGCATGATTTATACACAGTGTGTCTTATACAGGTAGGGCTTTTGCAGAGGGCCAAGTAGCTCTGAGACATACCAATCTCTCAAACCTCCTTTGGAAAAATTAGTCCAATAATATGCTTTCTGAAATTACGTCCACAAACATGAATGTAAATAACAGTGTTAAAATGAATTTAGCCATTACGTTACTATTTAAAAATTTACTGTGGAAAAATATTTCCGTGCCACATTCCCTCATAAAATGAAACTCTGTCCAAATAGAGTTTATTTCTTTGTATTCTGTAGATGGGCACAGTATATGAATATCAGCTGTGATGCAATGAAACATGAGATCAGTCTACCAAAGTAAAGAAAGTTGCTGAAAACGATATATCTTAATGATGTCTTTCATGGGCAAGAACGTATCTGACGTTTCTTTGTGATTGGATGTTTTGCTGAGATAAAGTACAAAATCAGCTTATCTAAGTCTGACACATCTCCTCTGCGTATTATGGTTTTGTTTTAGATGTTTTGGAAGATTAATGTGTCAGTAAAGATTAGCAACCTGTGAAGAATTTGTCAGATGTTGAGATGCTGATGTAGAGGAGAAGGTATCTCAAACAGCAGGAGGCTTGGAAAACATCTTCTTGATGTGATGTGCACAGTGTATCAATATGTCCTATCATCTGTCTGAGGAACAACAGGCTCAGGTACAGTCATCTGAATGGAGAAGAGAGTGCAATAAAATCAACTCTCATGAGTGCTTTTCAAATAAACTATTGATTTAGCTCTCGTCCTAATCGAGGACTATGATCACCAGGAGGTGAAGCTATTACTGGAAAGGTAATGTGCAGCCTATAGAGTGAGCTAATGTGTGTCCTTTTCCATTTGTCACTGTTAGTGTTAGTCACCTTCTAGTGAAGGGAAGCAAGGTGTTTGGAGAAAGGAGCAAAGGGGAATTATCTATTAATCTTGAATGTAAGCCAAAGGGCAAAACATGCGCTGGGAAAACCTGTTCCCGTATGAGCAATCACCTGAAGGTAGGCTTTCAACTCTTCTGACCGCCGAGAGGACACTAGAATTAGTCTTACAATGCTACAGACATTACTCACACACAGTTTGATTTTATACATTGTGGGATTTGCTATGGACATTCTGCATTTTTACATTTTCAAATAGATGTATAATGTATGTTTTTGTAGACTTTGATTATTAGTGTCCGGACATAATGTATAGAAAACTCACATATACACACACTACACACAAACACACCACAATGACTTGTGGTGCCAGCTCAAAAGGGTAAGAAATCTCTCTCTCGTACGTTCTCTGCATCGGTTCCTCCATGGTGGCACGATCTGCCTCTGGCTTCACGCTTGGCAGACTCGGTCTCTATCTTTAAAAACACCTAAAAACTCATCTTTTCCGGCTACACCTAACCCACTAGGAGTACCTTCTTTCATAATCTACTCACTCTATCTTAAAAAAATAAAACATAAAAAAAATCTACCTACAGGTTTTTATCTCGCTTTGTGTAACTTGGCAACCATGTTGTAGCACATACACACCTATTGTTGTATAACTGTGTACCACCTCATTGTCTCCTCGATCATTTGTAAGATCGCTTTGAATAAAAGCGTCTGCTAAATGCCTAAATGTAAATGTAAATGCAAACGCACATAAACAAATGTGTCCACTCAAATGAAACCATGGTTAAAAAACCAATTCACATCCTTAGCGGTAATATGGAAATATTAGATATCTAAAATCTCCATTAAATCTACAAATCTGGCAATTTAGTTTTTTATATTTACAAATATTTTCATTGCAGGACATTTGTGTGCATTTGCAGACCTCACTATCTGTGTGTACACAAACCCTTCTATAAAGCCACAGTAAAAACACTATCACACATAGAAGGACCATGCTCAGTTGCATCTTTTTAAACCCTTTCCCACAGATTGCTGATCGCAGAAATCTTATATACATTTGTGCTATGTGTGTGAATGCAAACACAAGCCAGGACTGATCCAGATAGGGATTACCGTGAGGACATTAATGTGATCAGTCCCCCCAAAAAACCTGGGTAAACAAAAATGCAGTAGGAATGCTGCAAGGGTTGTCTTCTAGATACGTGAGACTCGACTTTCACCTGAACATTTATAAAATATGTGCTTGTTTTCCCTTAAAGAAAACATGATGATTGTTTTATATATATATATATATATATATATATATATATATATGTGTGTGTATTTGTGTGCGTGTTTGTGTGAATATACATGTGAAAAAAGTGTTCATGTTAGGTATTTAATATTATGTTCCGTCTAGTTTATTACCAGATAATATTTTCTATTTGTAAGCTTGTTCTGCAGTGTTTGCAAGATCTTAATGAAACAAATACTTTATTACTGTAAAATATCTTCAGTTATTTTGATGGTCTGTAAATTTGAACCAAACAAGCCAAACAATTTGCTTTTATAATTTGCATATGGCAATTTATTTTATATTTTGCATAAGCTGAATGGGCTATAGCCTATATTGCATTCTTGAGTGTCGTTGTTTGTTGTCCTGCTTGTACAAATAAATATATACATAATACAATTTTTATCTTTAGTACTTTTACTGTATATACTTGCTTAATTTGTATCTTTTTGTATCAGCACTAAGTACAGATTCTATGGTTTTTATTGTCTTGACATTTGTGGCATTTGGATTTTTAAGCACCAAAAGATGTTTATAATTATAAAGAGATGATTTATTTTCGATTGATTATGAGAAATGAAATAGGTACCCCAAACCAAGTTTGGGCTTTTGATTCCAATTCCCAGTCATATCTAAATTGGAAATACATTACACTGTGAAATTTGTTAGAGAACAGATTAACACCCGACATGATAAACCATTCACTCCAAAATGTGTAAGGTGTGTTTGGGTAAATATCCATACAGCTTCTTACTACTTATTACCATTCTAGTTGACTACACCTAGGCTACACCTAACTCACTAACTCACTTCTTTTCTAACTACTCACTCTATCAAAAAAAAAAAAAAAAAAAATTATTTTGTAACTTCGCTCTCTGTGTAACTCGGTAACATTGTTGTAGCACTTGTTCACCTATTGTTGTATCGGCTATTTACCGCTTCATTGTCTCCTCGACTATTGTAAGTCGCTTTGGATAAAAGCGTCTGCTAAATGACTAAATGTAAATGTAAATGTAGTTCATAATCTAATTTGTTTAAGCTCCTCCCACTCTTAACAAAATCAATATTGAGAATCGTAATAAAGTTAGATAAAGGTTTTAGAACAATTACATTTTTGTACTAGTTTTGTGCAGTCAGTGTGAATACTGTTTCTCTGTTAACAGGCCATCCAATAAAATAAAACACACAATAGATTAGGTCCAATTAAACCCAACACAAGAGAAATGTTTATGCACTTTAGACTAGACTTTACATGAAACTGCCTTAGCAGACTAAATAATCTGTGTTTATCCAATATATGCAGAAATGTAACAGTAAATCTTCTATCCCTCTAATTCATCTTGTCATTTGTATTATTCTCATCATTAGTGTTGTACTTTCTATCAAGGAGGATTTGAAACTCCAACGCATTTTTTAACTTTCTACTCTTAATCTAAAGATGCAGTCATTTCCTCAAGGGTTGATATTTATAGATCAAGAAATGCACTTGGCTCATTTACTGCCATCATATCATCCACACTGTCAAGTAGCATCTTTGCAGACTAAACCTCATCCATATCTGTGTACTCATAATTGATTCTGTGTTATATCGCCACCAAAATACCACAGAGATAACCGCGCTACTGTGTACACCGCTCGGCAGCTCCTGAGAGATCAAAAACACTGTCACATCTTATCACCGCAGCGGGTGGGGGGTGCGAACAGTGTGCTGTGCTGAACCTTGATATAACATTGTGTTACCATGGCAAATATTAAAATGGAGCACTCCACAGTCAATGGGTGTAAAATGAGTTTTTGTAATCAAATGGATGGAGACCCTGATGGGAGGAAGTTTGAGTAAATGTGCAGCAAAATGAGTGCTGAAGCTTTGAAACGGTGAACTCTTTTCATTAAAATCTTTGGAAACGTTCCAGCTGATATGATCATATTTCAACATATTTATCTATAATTTCCCTTCTAGGATTTTGAAGTATATCGTGATTTATAAGTGGAGTAGGCGAGCTGGGTTTTCTGGCCCTGTTTTCGTATTTATTCAGAGAAATGTAAAAAGAATGTGGCCAACTTAATTTTCATTACATGTCACTGTTTTCTATAGGCATATTTTCAAAGATCTCCAGTGCAATGATTTCTATCTTTTATTACTGTAACATAAATGAGTTGATATTACCCCACACCGCACTGACACAAACAGTAACATGGTTTAGGTTAAAAATGTTTTTAAAAGAAATAGAAAGAAGAGCTATTGTACATGAATCAATATTAGTTAACGGTCTTGGGACGCGGTCATCATTTGGTATAAGATTTGGAAGATAAATAATGCTGTCTGGCTTAAATCTTTCACGAGAAGAATGTGCGTGGAGAAGGGTGGTTGTACATGGAATATAAAATGAGAGAAATGAATCATTTATAGCTGATCAGAACATTTGAGAGAGCAAAAAACATTTGTGGCTTCCCACTGGTTAAGTCATTAAAAAGTGTTAAATCCACCATGAAAGATTGTACGCGTTAAAAAAATAACATCAGGAATTATTCATGAAAATAAGCATATCAGACAGCTACTTTTGTTGACTTAAAACTTTAATATATCGGTTGATTTTATTCCACTAGCAAGGAAGAGAAGAATGAAAAGGGATCAAATCATGTACCTTTTAAATATTTAAAATAACTAAAATACATCTAGTTACTATCACTAAAACATTAAATGTTGTCCAAAATGGTCATGAAAAACTGGATCGTTGCGGGTAAGAAATGAAGAGCGGCTGGACTGGTCACCTCTCAGCTGTCATCTACATGACCATGGCATATAAAACCAGCTACGCTGCGTCAGTAAACACAATTAAGGTTGTTGACATTTGTTCATGGATGAGCATCTATGACGACAATATAGTGATATAGTATTATTAAAGCCAACATGCCGCCACTACGCATGTAGTTTTCTCATATACACTCGTAGTCCATAATTATATGGGCATACCTTATAATGCACAGGGCAGAAGGGCTTCCCCAGCCAAAGGCTTTATGACAGTGAAATAGTATTATTCCATGCTGCATTGAAATTGCATACTTAGATTTCAGTGGTGACTTGAATAAACTTCTTTACTGACATGTTCACAGCTGGGCTCCAACAGGGATTCTGACAGTCCTCCATGCTCCAAATGAGTAAACCACATTTAAATAATCATGAGATTTTCAACAAGCCAAAAAATGTCAGAAAAATGGAACACAATGTGTGGGAAAAGTTGTTTGGTGGCCGGAAAAAACACAGTCGTCTAAGACAGCTTGTCACAATAGTGTTGTGGTGTAATGTTGCCATCATCTAATTATGCTGAAAATAAAATGCATTAGGAATGATCCAAGCGTTGTGTGTACACCTCAGCATTCTTGCTTCAATAGGAACGCTACATGCTGTTGAGTAATAGAGGTTTGCTTTAAAATCACCCCACTGATTTTATTACTTTGTGTTACATGGGTTTGTACGGTTTCACATTTTAATCTGTGCCAGACAGTAACAAAACTGAGAAGCGGGAGATTTGATGAGATTTAACAAATGATCTGAGCTTGTGTATTAAATCTAGTCCTAGGTGTAACCTTTTGACCAACCACTTGTAAAGTTGCTCTGGTTCTTTACCTCTTTCCCACCTTTGGCATTTTACAAAACATGCAAATTCCGCGATAAAATGTGAGCTAAGTAGCGCTGATATCAGCTCTTCTCCTGCTTAATTCACTGCCCTCTCAAAAGACCTCATGTGGTTATAAAGATGATTCACATTTCTACGGCTTGTTAGATAAATGTGATTCATGTAAATTCGGTCTTATAAATAATTCATGTAAAGCACGCACTATAGGTGGTCAGATGTTTATCAAAGACAGGTGATTACACACAGGTGATGCAGTTTCCGCCTTCTTTTAATTAGTGTTAGAATCACATCACAATATTACCGGTATTACATGTCTGACACAATTAAAAAACGGAATTATTTCAATTACAACCAGAGTACAGAAGAGTACTCAAACTGGGCTAATTGCAAGCAATGTTATTGATAGAAATTTAAGAAATATTCACTATCATATTGGCTAAAGTGAATTCTCAGAGCAACAGTATTTTTAAAAAATAGCAAACTAGAAGTCGTAGTATGCAAAAACTATACAAGTGACACAATTCGGTTTCATTTGTAACTTCCACCTCTAAGTGATATAAAATAAATATAATCTATGTTGATAAATTGTTTGGGCAACCTTTACGGCATCATTAACCTTTCATATTTTTGTAATTTGCATGACCTTTAGGAAAACATTTAGCAGGTTTGTTATGATCTTTTTAATTGATTAAAAAATAGAGTAACATAAAGTATGACATAGTATTTTTAAAATGAAGATGTGGGATAGAAAATGTGAGAAGACATCTCACATACTGTTATCCAAACTACAGGCCGTCAAATTCAATTCACTTTTATGTATTTTATGAATTACACTATCACTGATGTCAGCAAAACTGAATGCTCTCGGTTATAACCATTACTTTTAACCAAATGTCACAAGTGCTGTATAAATATTTCTTTACATTCTCCATATGTGTTCTGTAATGAAAATATGATGACAATATTAACATTTCATGACAAAAATAATGTGCAGTTTACTTGGTTAAAGGTTGTGCTAATTTCAGCATTCCTGATCCCATAGGGCCATTATACTTACATCTTGTCTTCCTTTTAAATGTATGTATTTTTCATTACAGTTAAGTTCTGACATATTATTTTCTATCCTCTGACGCACTAGCATTATTTAATCTCAATGGGTCCATAGTGCTTTAGTGTTTAAAACACACAGTGCATTTATTTTAGTAAACAGTATGTGTTTTCTTAGGAATTTACATGATATTCCTATGGGATTTTACTGTGGTTTAACACTGCCATCTAAAGATAGCCTTTAGTTCAGACCCACCGCTCAGTCAACATGAGTAAATATATACAGATCATATTCTGGTCTGGTGGTAGAGAGTTGGACTTGTAAGCAGAAGTTTGCGGCTGCTAATCCCAGGGCCAGCAGACAATAACTGAAGTGTCCTTGAGCAAGACACCTTACTCCTTATTGCTCTACAGTGATGATTGACTAGTGCATGATACTTGTTAGTTGCTTTGGATGAAAGCGTCAGTCAAATGAATAAATGTAAATAAATGTGAATGTAAATTAAGGTTTGCACATGGCCATCACTCTTCCGTTAAACACATTTTTGAATAGTTTTCATTAAGTGAAGGTGAACAAACCAATGACTTTACATTTGCCCAATTGCACACATTTAGAAACCTGAAGGTAAGAAAGGGAAGTTGTTGTTTATGTCATTTTTCCATCTACATTTCCGTTAAAATAAAAACATTATGTTCCGCTCAAGTGTCATCATTCTATAGTGGGCATGCATGCCAAACTTCCTTTTATGTTTTTTTGTGAGAAACAGTCAGTTTTATAACAGTCAAGGGCTATTTAAACCACGATTACTAGTTGTATGACTTCTACAGTGATGGAAATGGTTTAGTTACTAGTAAAATGTTTGTAAGGTTGTTGTAGTGTCTATGTGTACTTTTAAACCTTCTGCTTAATTTGACCCGATTAAATACACCCAGCTCCAAAGGTATTGCGGCAGATAGGCCAATTTCCTTAATTTTAGCTGTAGAATGAAAGCGTTTGAGGTTCACATACAGAAAATTACCATCACACAAGAGATTTGCATTCAAGCTTTTAGCTCCAGGTATTTACATCTGACAAATAACTTTGGTTTGAGCCCACCTATTTCTTATGTGAGCATAAGTATCTGAACATGTGACTGATAGGTGTGTCCTATTACAATGATTATTCAAACAATAATTACCACTGAATGTCTACGCTCATTTTGCATGGTTATGTAAGAGATGTCACCAACGTGAAAACCAGAGAGTTGTTGTTGGGTGCAAAACAAGCTTTGGGAAGGTAAGATAAGAAGAAAATCCATCATAGCCATCGCACACATATTGGCCATGTAGCCATTTTAACCATTTGGACTGTCCTGAGGAAGAAGGAAGCCAATGGTGTAAAGTTTCAGACGTCCAACAGGTAAACCCAGGAAAACCACAGCAGTTGATGACCGAGACATTGTGAGGGCTGTCAGGAAACAACCTTAAACAACTGTAAATAAGATCAGCAATAACCTCCAGAGGGCAGGAGTAAATGTATCACAATCTACTGTTTGAAGAAGACCTCATTCACATGTACAGAAGCTGCGAACCACTCATTAGCAAAATGAATGGGAAGGCAAGGCTGGAATTTACCAAAAAGTAGAGCTTAGCCATAAACCTTTCTGGGACAAGGTTACGAAGACTGATGAGACTAAGATTAACCTTTATCAAAGTGACGCAAAGGCTATAGTTCGGAGAAAGAAAGGATCTGCTCAGGATCCCAAAAACACAATCTCATTTGTGAAACACAATGGAGGTAATGCCGTGGCTACAGCTTACATGGCTTCTTCTGGGACAGGCACATTAATCTTTATTGACCATATAACACATGTTGACAGCTGCATAATGAAATAAGAAGTCTACAGAATAATTTTGTCTGCCAGATTAAAGAAATTTGTAACCAGATTTATTGGGCGGTCCATCATGGTACAGTTGTCAATGGGTCACAGGCTTGATGCATTTCCTTTGTGTGTTTGTGTACATTTGTGCATGTGCAAGTACCTGAGAACAATGAAGTTACGCCTTCCAAAGTTCACCATAAAGGGAGTTGGCGTCTTTAACAGAAACCAGATTTCATGGATTACAGAAAACGCCAGGATTGTAGGGTATGATAACATGTTACAAAATTAGGCAGGGAATGGTTATGGAAGTATCTAGATTCCCATGAAGTCTGCCTCCACACTTCTCATGATACAGTAACTGAAACTCGGATATGGTCATGGTACATTTCCACCACAGACTCTTTGTGATCGCATGTACAACATATACAATATGCTTGTAAGAAACAAATGTGATTCCATGAGTTCTCAAATGTGGCCCCATGGGTTGCAAATGGACATTCATTTGGGATTCATGAAAACTTTTTTGGTTTTCCATAGAATAAATTGTCCATATTTCAAACGAATGAACATGAATAAATGATGGGAAATTATGTTAAGACAAAATATCACTTAAGGGAAACCGTGACATCAGAGCTTGTCTTGTTTGCATTTAGCGTCATCACATTTATGATGTCACTACCTTCAGTTCAGATTGATTAAAGTTACATTTTGAAGTGATTTATAATCACCACACTGTTTGCTCAACTCTTTGAGACATCTGTTCATCTTGTAATGTGCTGATGATGTCAGAAGTACAGTGAGTGCCACTCTAGCACACATCACAGTGCCATAATCTACATGGTAAACACTTATCAGACTGCCGCAACGAAAAGCTGGATTGATTAGCTTGAGCTTTAATCAATCACTAATGTTCACTTCAACCTCTGTTCAATGACTTGACAGTGTTCCCTCAAAGAACTGCATCCGATCTGAATACAACGCACCTCATCCTATCATTTGTTCATTTCTGCCGCTTTAGTGACAACTATGTGATGTCATAGGCGTTAATTTGTTGTATTATTTAAAGCGGTTACAATAGGAGTTTTAATTTTGCTTTGTTCTTTTATGTGTGCATATAATATCAAGTTATTAATAATTCTTTTCCAGCTGTATATGTTATTGACATTCAGAGGTTTAATTTGGAATTGCAGTCTAAATTCAAGGTATTGGAACTTTCTTTCCCTGCCCCCCTTATCAGAGTCAACGTTTGTATGTTACTTCTGTTTTATTGTACTTTCTGTCATAAAGTTTTTAGATCGATATCCAAACTTTTTATAAAGGAAAAGGTCATCTCTGACTTTATCTTTTTTATTGCATCCATGGCTGTAATGTGCTATGATATTTATCAACTGGCATCCAAGCTGCAAAAATACACAACTGGATCAAATGCTACTGGGCTGTACATCGCTGATTCATCTTTCCCTCAATCCTGATCTCCCAGTACCTACTGCCGAAAACATAATATTGGCCATATGGTGATTGGTGCCTGGTTTCCCCTAGGCATGACGCTTGATATTCTGGCCATGAGACCAGAGAAGCCTTCAGGTGCCTTTTGGCAAACTCCAGACATTTGATTGAAAAGGAATGCACAGACACTATTTAAACTGAAAAGAGATGACATCACTGAATTCAACAATGAACTGCCTTTAACTTAATATCATTTTGCCTTTTTCACACACTGTTTTGCTAATCAATGTCGTTCAGATGATTTGACAGAATGTATTTTGTTTAAAGAGCTATGTAAATAAAGGTGACTTGACTTGACTTGACTTGACTTGACTTGACTTGACTTGACTTGACTTGACTTGACATGTGCTTTTTTTTAGGATAGGTGTCTGTCTGGCCATTCTCCTGTCAAGGTCTGATTGGTGGAATGTTGCAAAGATATTTGTTCCTCTGGAAGGTTCTCCTCTCTCCATAGAGAAACACTGGAGATCTGTTGCAGCAACTATCAAGTTTGCCACTAGTGACTTTAAACCATATATTGAAAGAGACTGATTTCAAGGCTTTGCAAGCCAATATTACAGATCAACGGCAGAGTCGTAACATGCCAGCTTCACATGCAGACTGAGTGGTGTCTCACAGCATTAACAGAGAGCAACACGAAGCTCAAAAGACAAAACCATCTGGAAGCAAGTAGTAGACAGAAAACATAAGAAGTTTATAGAAGGTCCATAGCCAAAGTTTTTGCTGATCAGATTCTAAGCAAGAGCAGAGACCAGGGACAGAGATACCATTCAGAGATTTCATTTAAAATGGGTAGTTTCTAATACCGAAAGTGCTACAGGCACAGAACAAAACTAAAATTAAAAATTAATAAATGAATAAAAGAAAATAAATTAAGAATTAAACAAGAGGTAGAATACAATATACCAACCAGTATCACCAATCAAGACACAAACACCATTTGTTCATGTAGGGGCATTGCTAACAGTTAAAGGAAGTGCATTCAACATCCTGGGGCCTACCACAGAGAAGGCTCTTTCACCCATCGTTTTTATTCTGTAAGAAGGCTGTTTAAGGAGAAAAGAGTTGCCGGAGCAAAGACATCAATAGGGCATATATAGTGTAATTAATTCACATATATATGAGGGTGCCGTTCCATGAACAGCTTTATATGTTAAAGTAAGGGTTTAACTGTACTGAGTTTGCTGTACTAAATCAATTGCTCATCATTCGTAAGATTCAGGACAGTTTGCCCTTATGGACAGTTAGCCCTTATATTGTCCTTCCAACTGCTTGTTCGTTGTCCTAAGCCTAATGTCACATCAGGGAAATTTTGGAAATAAAACCAAACGGTCCTTCCCGGGGGCCAGCACATCAAGCATTGATTAAGCTATAGTGATCAACAGTATTACCTGTGGGACTATCATTGATCATACATGAAAACTAATTGGGATCAATATTTTTAAGATTTCTAAAACTAAAAGTAACAGTTATTCGCAAGGTAAGTAAAAAGGGAGGCAAACTACAGTATCAAGGAAGGTCAATCAATATCTATGAAGATGACGGTCCTGAAGTAACAGTGGGGGCTCTGTATCGTGAAGTCTTGGCCAAAATGTACTTGGATTCAAACCTGCTCTTTTGTATCATGCAAGGCAAAAAATTATTTACATCTGTGGAGGAGGGAAAGAGATTTCTGGATTGTCAACACAGCAGTTCTCAATAATCTGATGACTGAGAGTTGTGTCATTAGAGTCGTATAGAAAGAATCAGCACAAAAGTTTGCTGAATGTCACATATTTTGTTTAAACTATGTAAATTGGGAGCTGTGTTGATTTTAATGCAGATTTTGGTTTTCTTTTCTATGATGCCTTTATCGATTGTTTTGCTTAGCAGATGCAGTTATCCATCCGTTCGGTTTTAATGTGATCTACATTTTATATACTTAAGCGTTGCATGTCACCAAATGTGTGACTGAAGAACAAGCTTTTTAGATGGACAGTAAAATTATATATATTTATATATATATATGTGTGTGTGTGTGTGTGTGTGTGTGTGTGTGTGTGTGTGTGTGTGTGTGTGTGTGTGTGTGTGTGTGTGTGTGTGTGTGTGTGTGTGTGTGTGTGTGTGTGTGTGTGTGTGAGTGTGTGTGTGTGTGTGTGTGTGTGTGTGTGTGTGTGTGTGTGTGTGTGTGTGTGTGTTGTATAGGAATTAATAAGGAAGTAATAAGGAAGTAAGGTCATACCTGGTTCCAAAAAGTTGGGACACAGTACAAATTGTAAATAAAAAGAGTGGCAGAGTCTCTCAGAAGTCAAGATGGGAATAGGATCACCAATATCCCCAATGCTGTGGTGAAGAATAGTGGAGCAATATTAGAAATGAGTTTCTCAGAGAAAAATTGCAGAGAGTTTTAAGTGATCATCATCTACAGAGCACAAAATCATCCAAAGACTCAGAGAATCTGGAACAGTCTCTGTGTGTAAGGCTCAAGGCCGGAAAACCATACTGGATGCTTGTCATCTTCAAGCCCTTAGATGGCCCTGCATCACATATAGGATTGTAACTACTGTAATGGAAATCACAACATGGGCTCAGGAATACTTCCAGAAAACATTGTCTGTGAACACAATCCAATTGCGGCTGCGAGTTAAACTCTACAGGTCAAAAAAGAAGCCATATCTAAACATGATCTAGAAGAGCAGGCGTTTTCTCTGGGCCAGAGCTAATTTAAATGGACTGTGGTAAAGTGGAAAACTGTTCTGTGGTCAGACAAATCCAAATTTGAAGTTCTCTTTGGCACCATGTTATCCGGACTTAAGGGGACAAGGACAAGTTTGAATGATCCGGGTACCGAAATGGCCCAAAACAATCATGCAGCCAAACAGCATTCTTTTCTTGATGCGGAGAGGAACATTAGCTGAGAGTAACAGATGACATATGTGAGAGGTGAGACACTTTTGGTGTAGGGCCGTGTTTGTTTAAGTGATCTCAAATGTCAACATTGACTACCAGAAGTCAAATCAGTTACATAATTATCTGCTACAGTGGGTTGATTTTAGAAGGCATGTCGAATCAATTAGGCCATCAATTCTGTCACCTATAGTAAATAATTAATCTTTTTTATTTTTCGTCAAGTTCTGATTCTGTATTTCCTGACTGATCGTCTTATGGTCTTAGTGCCATCAAAGACTTGTATAGTAAAGGCATATTCTTATCATTTTCAGAATTTTCAGAAATGTTTAATCTTCCTAAACCCATCTTTTTCGATTCTTTCAGATCAGACATTTTGTACAAAACCAGTTTCCTAATCCTCCTCCTGATTCTAAAATGGACACCATTATTTCTCTCAACCCAGAGAGAAGAGTTCTAATCTCTGTCATTTGTGAATCAATAGACTCTTTAAATTCTGACTCCCCTAAATCAATCAAGAAGACCTGCGTACAGGAGCAGGGGATCACCATAAGTTAAATAGAGTGGGATCATAAGGTCGATATAGAACACTATACATGTCTTACACAGTTTAATGCATGTACATTTACATTAAATTTACATTTATTCACTGGCAGATGCTTTTATCCAAAGTGACTTACAAGATGTAATGACCGATTATCACTGCAGAGTAAACAGTGGTAAGATGCTTTGCTCAAGAAAACTTCATTCATTACCTGCTGGCACTGGGATTCAAACCAGTAACCTTCCGCTTACAAGTCCATCTCTCTAACCACCAGACCACCACTGACCGATTCTCAAACATTAATGCAAGATAAGCAAAATATACCCAGATAGAAGGAACACTTGCATTAGGTGTCAGCAATCTCCATAAAATTGCATTTATCTGTTTTGTTCTTGTCCAAGATTGGCAGAGTTTTGGTCTAAAATATTTTATACCTTATAATAAAACTTTAAAGGCATACAAAGGCTACAAATAAAGATGTTATTATATATGTTAATATATAGTAACATAATATGTTATATTTGTTAATAGCAATTAATATTAATAAAAAAATAGTATAATTGTTATTTATATTAATTATTTTTTTAACAAATGTTATTGTGCATATTAGGTTTCATTAAAAACTTAACATTTTCATAAGATCTGAACTAATTCTGAGATTATGCTGTCTTCTGTATGTTTCAGATATATAAAAAATAATCTGTTTACCAAGGATGCAATTATTGTGCACACCATTGTGTAATATTTGTTTTCATGTTGCCCATCATTTTTATAACTGTTTTCATCGCAGCTTTGGCTTTGTAAGTCAGCAAAAGCTTGCAAAACAGTGCAGACAGCCCAGTCCCGTCCCATCAGCATCCCGGTTGAAATAGGCCGTTGGACTGTGGGATTGGAGGCTTCTGTCCGTAGACCTTTAAGCTGATTTGAGGGGTCCTTGGACGAGAAAATCTTTCCCAACCAAACAGTCGATTAAAGCCGGCAGCTGCGTTTCAGACAGTGCCAGGCATCTACCCCAATGCCCCCTATCTTCCATCTCCCGTCCCTCTTTCTCCTTTTTGACTTCAAGAAGCCAAGGCAATTGTCCAGGGGGCCAAAAAAAGAAACTGAAATGAGCAGTGCCTTCACACTGAGGCAACGTTCCTTAATCACCTTTCAGAAATAAGCCTTGCTATGCTCCCATGGCCTGTCTCATCAATTACAGCCAACTTCTCAGAGCCTTCCTGGCATTGAATGCATTTGTGAAGCTAATGGCTCATTAAAGAGCACACCTGGTTTGCCTGAGAAAATTACCATCAAGGAGATGAAAGTGAGGTATTGACAAAGAACCGGCATGTCTGAGTGTGCACTTGTTTGAATATACTGTGGTGCTTCTCCCTGGACTGTTAATGATCACGAAACACGGCGGCCTCAAAATCCGTGTTGTGGTTTGTTACGGTCACTGTGTGCTTTTCTACTTATGATCCACTTCCCTCGTCTTCTGGCTCAAGGTTCGTGTGTCTCTTACTGTGAAACGAACCCCATTCCTCTGTAGTCACCAAATAAATTCCCATCAGGGATGCCAAATCAATACTTGCATCTGTCTTTAGCCTCTTTTAGCTTCCTACTGGGACCTCGTCTCTGACTTTTAAAGTATGTTAATGCAATTTATTGAACCTCTTTCCTTAATCACACACATTGCCTGTAATTACCAAACTTGCCGGGCTCCAGAGGTCTGATTGCTAAAGCCTTTCCTGGAATTTCTCCCTCAACTCTTGTGTATAATTACTCGAGGAAAAAAGTCAAGGAGACTCTAGGGTTGTCAATCGGAAATGCAAAAAAAAGCGGCTTTACAGTGGGTCACTACAAATATTAATATAAAAAATTCTATGGGGTTACATATTGATAAGTCTTGTTTTTCGTTAAAGCCATGTTACAAAATCGCATTTTGTTATCTTTCGGTTATAAACTCCTTTTTTGTTCTGTGAAGACAGTGGATTTGAGTGGATCTCTGTTTTTGTGTGTGGTCCCCTCACAAATAACAAGCATGCACACACACACACATACACAAGCATGCACGCATGCACGCACACACACACACACACACACACACACACACACACACACACACGCACACGCACAGTTTGTTGTTTTCAAATTTTAGGTCCACATCAGCTTGCACCATTGAACAAGACCTGGAGGATTAAATCAATGTGGAGGAACACAGTTTCAGTGAGTGTAAATGTTGAACACGCTCTGGATGGCAGGTCAGATCTGAAAACGTCTGCTTTGTTTGCCATATGTTCTGGGTATTTATAGAATTTAAAGCATTTTGTCCCCAAATGTCATTTAGCCGCTAAGACGGATAGGCAGGCGAATAAACAGAATAATGTTAGTGATAACAATAAAAGTGAAACATCTGCACCATTTGCCAAATTGGCACTTTATATAAGCGGTTGGAAGCAGGAACATTACGAACGCTTCGCCGCAGCCTACTGCGAGGGTAACTGTCTGTTTCTGATGCCAAATGAACGTTTCCAGCTCTCTGTGTGAATCTCGCAGGAAATAATCCCTCATGTTATTTATTATAATGCTCCCAGTGTCATTTATCCACAGTGTTCATCTCACAAACCCCAGCAAGCTTTTACTCTCAACACTCATCAACAATCTTTTGAGATTGTCGGAATTCATGAAAAATAAATGGCGTTTCCGAGGGTTTGGACGTACAGATATTCTAAGGGGAAACAAGTCTTATCACTAGAGTTGTTCTTCAGTAGTGGGATCGTTTTTTATGAATTCTGTGCTTCAGACTATACTTCCAATGTGATTTTTTTTATAAGATCTTGTTTAACCACAATACTGCCATACATTCAGACCATTGTTAACTATATGCAGGATGTGTTGTTTCATATGAGCTGCCAGTGTCTTCTCTGTTACCTTTTGAGTTTGGGGATTTAATTGATCTAAAATGAATTAGGAGGTGTGTATCATTTCTCAGTATTCCACGTTAATGTTTTTTCAGTTTCATTTGATTTAAAAAAGAATAAAGCTGCTTATTGCTTTTATTGTTACAGTTGTGCCTGCAGGCTAGAGTACTTGTGCTCATGCTGTGCCAGGATCTAATAAGTGTAATGAACCCAATCTTGATTGTTGCCTGTCTGCATTCTCATCTCAAGTGGTTAAAATATGATGCTTACACGAGACATTAGCAGACCCACAACAGGGTAGGTCCACAGACATGACATCGATCAATGATTGCCCTTCGTCAGAATCTCTTAACAGACAGATGGTCAGTGGACATCTATCAGTGTCCGGTGAGGTGTGCCGAGTGTCCACTCTTCTCTTCAGCATTAATAATAATAATGATCACAGGCTGGAGAAATCCCATTACTGCAATCTGTTACGTGAGATCCGATACTGAAGACGACCGAATACAGCTTTATATCCAATTCCTTTAGAATCACAGACATTTTTGCATAAACTATTGTTGAATTGGGGTTGATTCAATAACGTGGATTTAAGTCCGACGAAGTATGTCAGATAACTTTGATTGACTGTTTGCCTTATATTATTATATTCAGAACAAAGAACCAAAGTGCGATTTCTTGAGCAAGTCTTAAATCTATAGCCTAAATAATCTTTCCAGCCCTTATCGGGAGATATAACTACACAGACAGATACACTGTATCACTATACAGACATTTGAACAAAAATAAATAGATGATTATCAACCAAATTAAAATATTACAAATATCTAATTTATTTCATTTTTATTAAAATAAATGAAATATAAAATAAATAAAAAATTAAACCAAACATGCGATCATGGATCAGTGTGTGTAGTTGGAAAAGGCATCTATATAATCACACAACTTCTTTTAGGTTTACCAATGGATCAAAGCAATTATTTTTGTAAAAATAACTTCTATTCAATTCATTACCATATTGTCTAACATTTAACGCATGAGTTAAGAGGCTTCTCACTGAGAGCTTTAGGAGCATTTAGAGATGTACAGTACACCACTGGCATGTCTGTGAGGATGGAAGAGAGTGTACAGGTTTTTTAACTCTTCATGAAATTGTTTTTCATCTTACCTGCATGGTCATGAGAAATTAATAAGGCACACAGTTAAGGGTTTACTCTTTGGTCTGTTCATTTTTCCTCACTCCTACATCATTTGTTCCCGACATACTGCTTGCACACATAAAGTCTCTTTCTGGACATGACACAACTTCTTTTACATAATTGTGAAACAAAAAGCAGGAGGAACGAGAGGATAATACATGTGTTTATTGTTTAATATTCTTTACATATGAATATTACGTTTCTGGTCCCCTCTTATCAGCAGACTGTATAAGGGCTGCACGCTCGACCTGATTTGTTAAAAAGGCAATATTTGTGTCATTATCTGCTTTTTCTTTATTATATTTCTGTGGCTGAAAGGACTGCGTGATAGTTTTCACATCAGCATCAGTTCTGGCCATGTTATGGATTCTGATCTCGGGGGGTGGGCTCGTGTCATCTGCACTGAGATGCTCACAGTAGCAATACTGACCTCTTGCTGTGGTTAGCCAGGCGTAAATGTGCCGTCCTCTATCCATGTTCACTGAAATCATAGGGAAGACAACCTCTGCCGACAGTATGCAATGACTGTCATTTAGTCGCAGCATGTGTGTTTCTGGCCTATGTGTGCTTTTCTTGACTTTCTTACATTTCAAGGGCACACGGTTGTTCTGCAGCAATTGTTTAACTGCTGATGGTACAAGATGGAGGTGGCATCTGGTTCCAATGCCATAAACATATGCACATGGATCGCTTTTATTTTACAGGGATTAAAGAAGTACAGTTGCTAAGCTTAATACAAGGGTCATTCAATTTATTTACATTCAAATTGTTTGAATTCAAACCGCAGCGGTGATGACAGAAAGCGTCTGAGAAATAGTTTTAAAGAAATCAACTTTCATATAAAATTACAAAAGTATAGCACGTCTGCTAATGAGCGCATCAATCTTAACAGATGCAAATTTGTATAGAATGATGCATCGCTGGTGCAAAGGCGTACCCAATGCACATGATTTTAGATCTCTGCATCACACGATTATTCATTTATGCCAATGCAGAGATGCGAAAAAATGAATCTTAAGACTTTTCTCTCGTTATAAACGGATCACTTCCCTGACCGCTACACTGTAAAACATCTTCTACAATATGGCACAGAATACTTTTTTAACTGTTATGCTCTGAAGAGTTTGACATTATGTTTTACCATTCCTGAGCTGGAGGTTTTTGAGCTCTTGATTTTCATAGTTACGGTATCATCCATATTGTGAGCAGCCATTTAGACATCATCAAGTAGAAATCAGTACTTTGGCCTGTCACTCGACGTAAGTATAGTGAAGAGTCATGTAATTCATGACTCATTATTGTAAAATTCACAGGTAAAACAGATATTAATAGGGCACTCCGTTGACGTACAGGGGAATCACTTATGACAGAGAAGATTCACAGGTTAAGGTTGACAATGACATTTGCATTGTGCTGATTTAGATAATGTAGAGAGACAGAGAGAGACTAAGATACTATATAAAGAGACACATCTGAGTAAAGGGGATAAACATATCTATGAGACTATTCAGACTTACAATTAGACCTCTGTGCTGTATGACTTTACTCGTCAAGTCAAGATTGATGTTGTTCTCAGCTTAAAATGGACACTGTATGCTCTTGATGTGAGAAGACAATGTTTCCATGGCCTTGTGAGATGAAAAGGTTTGATATGATGTTAAACATACCTTTGCATATAAAGACCTTATAAAATGTATGTTTGAACATTGAACATAGGATTATTTCTGAACACATGGGTCTATTATGTGTCAAGGACGGGGCTCACCTAGTCACATGTAAGGTTGCACTAGACATGTACTTTATTGAAACATATTCAAAAGTATTGCATTTTGCTGCATTCCAAAGTCACATAACGTAAAGAGGTGCAACCAATACACTTTAGATTTGTCATGGATTTAAAAAGTGACTATACTTTTAATTTGTCAGTGAATTCAGAAGACAAGTTAAACATAATTTCTGGTAAGAGAAAAGTGCTTGTGAAATAACAAGTGTGCAATTCAGCTGTCTGCTAAAAATGTGTCCTTTCAGTCTGTAAAAAAAGAAAAGTTTTCTCTTAGTCCACTGCGAAGTTTCTGTGTTTTTGCTGTGACATCAGAATGTTTGTCTCGTGCTATGAATAGCATCTTTACGAATTACCCTGAAGTTGTGAAAGAGCATGAACACACAATGTCCTCGAGGTCACATGCTGAAGGTCTGATCCAGAAACAGTTATAAATCTGCATGTACATTTATCATTGATGCCGAGCCTGAAGCATGTGCCTTCTGTCTTTATGCATCTTCATGAAACCCGTTTCTCCACTTGCTAGAATGGCTTACAGGCTGGATTGTCTATACTATCTCATCATATTCCAATTTAATTCAATTCAAAATTATTTCTAAAACATCATCATCAACGTTATCATCTTTACATTAATGTGTTCAATATGTTCAGAAGTTGCCAGGTCAATGTTTGTCGGTTACACCAGGTTTTGCGGCCTGTGTTTCCGTGCCCTGAGACTGTGCCCCTGAGGAAAGCCACTAGGAAGAACCATTGCCATTTGGCCGGCAACCTCAAAGCATGCGCCCCTTCAAATGGATGTGCAACAGATACGAGAAATTATTGCCCGTGTGATGCTCATGGTATAGGAGAGCATAGCCAAGGCCCAAGCCAACCAACAGTGGCTCTGTATCTGCCCTTGCCAATCGAGGGAGTCTCAGCTAGGTGACAGGTGATAGACCTAGTCCTAATCTCGGACTTTGAATTCCTTGCCTCCGCACAGGGCTCATAAACCATCCTCAAGAGAGGCAGCCCGGGCAACGAGCAAATCCGGCAGCCCAGAAGAAAGCATCCGTTACAGCTCTACCATGACAATCTCCTCAAGAAGTGGATTGCACCCGTGAAAATCCTTGAAGCCATCACAGGCACCGTTCTGCCAGAAAAAGCAGGGTGGAACCACGAAGCCAAAGAAGCATTGCTATGGGTAGAGCAGGCCCTTTCTAACACACTGCATTCACTTTTCATTTAGCTTAATAATATGTACTTCAGAGCTGTCATTTAACAAATATATAACGTAATGACTTGAATGTCAGCTGAGACTGGAAAATATATGCAGGACTGTAGTCGTGTTTTTCCACTCTGAATAAACATAATATGAACACATTTATGCTGTGACATTTAATCAACAAGGGACACAATGCCTTATGAATTGGATTAGTAGAATTCTACTGCAAGCCACAGAAGTGTGATGGATTCTATTACCATAATACCACGTAAACAAAAATGGATTTACCAAAGATAGAGTAAAATGTTTTGTATTGGCTGGAGCGTTATAGTTTTGTTTTAGGGTTATGAGGTTCTGCTGTAGTGCAATGGTTCCTACAAAATACATTGCCTTATTGTAAGAGTGTGGGGACAACAGGATTTGTATCTAATCTTGTAAACTGCGTGTGTGTGTGTGTGTGTGTGTGTGTGTGTGTGTGTGTGTGTGTGTGTGTGTGTGTGTGTGTGTGTGTGTGTGTGTGTGTGTGTGTGTGTGTGTGTGTGTGTGTGTGTGTGTGTGTGTGTGTGTGTGTGTGTGTGTGTGTGTGTGTGTGTCTGTGTGCTAAAATTGAGTGACTTGTCTCCACCACAAACGGAAATGAAATGTACCAGCAGATGCCAAACCTCATTTTCAGTCTGATGGTACAATTTAAAACTATTAACATTATTTTTGCAGGATTAAACTGGGTCGAAGACAGAAAAAGCTGAACTGTTCTGTACATTTCTCACTAACATCAATACAACAGCCTTGATGTCTGTGTGTTTCCTTCTGTGAGGAGAAGAGCAGTTTGTATAGTGTGACTCCTGAATACTAATCATACACAAAGACAAATGATCCTTTACAAAAATACTAAGACAAAAATGAGCTTCGGCTGTCACAATAATTCATGAATGTATTGATTGGATTTCGTGAAAAGAGTATTTAGACTAACTTGCGTTCTTGGAGGTCCTGACCTAATGACCTCCAAATAACAATTCAACACAATCCACATTCTGTAACATTTTAGTTTTGGTAGAGACACAAAACTTGTGAATGAAATAAAAATGATTGTGTTTATTGTTTGCATGTTTTTAGGAATTATAAAGCACACTTCTTTTAACTTTACTAAATATGTCATCCTCAGAAGGACCTACAAGTCCAATATTTAGTCTTTGTGTTTCACATGAATTCAGCGAAGAACACAACACAAACCTGTCCTTCAACACAGCAGCAGATCTTTTTCTCATGAAAGTCCCTCAGGATGTTTATCATGATGAACAGCTACTCTATATATTCATCTGCTGTTATTTCCTACTCAATGACTGGATGATCTGCCTGCTTTCATTATATCAAACCAAAATGACGAGACCCTACATATATTTCTATAACATACGCTTACCAGATATGATCAGCTCTTCTTCTACATAATTTAGTGTTCTTACACAGGACTGGTCAGACCGCTGACTGCTTGTGGAGTTATCTCAGGGTCAGAAGGTTTTCATTTATATTTTAATGTTTGGATTTTTGTTTTGCCTGGAGGACAAAACTACCAGATCAGCTAAATAAATAATGGTTTAAGCATTGTGCAGATATAAAAAAAGAATGGGTTTTGCTCAGTTCTTGTACATTGTAAATTTGGAGGTGTGTTGTTCTGCACAAAATAATTTACTCAGATTTCTCTTATTACAATAAACAAAGTAGTTCGGGAAAAAGGGAATAACAAATTTCATCCTTTATTTTATTACATTTACAATTACAACAATTAATGTTATGATCTACACATCAATTGTGTAGTTTTGTGTAGCGAATTTCTCATATGTCCTACTGATGGAAGGAACTCAAAACAAAGCTGTTTCTTTATTTCATTAGCTTCCCCTTGATTTGGGCATGATTTGCATGTTGAGAGGTATCGTAAAAATTGAAAACGACGGGGTTGTGGTCAAATTTTTTTTTACTGGTTTATCATTTACTCTATTTGGACAGAATTGGTTTACAGGGGTATGTGGAGTAATGTAATTTTACCGCATTTAGCATTTGATCTACTGTGCAGATCCTCAATTCGTTCCCCTTTAAGTCTTTCAGCCTACCGATTGTTGCTTGGACTCCGATTGAAATGTCATCAATTGCATGCTCACCACCAACACAGAACAGTGGCAAGTTCTTAAAAGAATCTTTTTCCTTTGGCACAAACTCAACAGGGTTTGCATGGCATTGGTGTAGGGAGCAGAAGATGCTGAATGTGCCAAGATCTTCCAATGTGCATTAGGTGCCTTAACATGCAAGAGTACAATAGAGAATCAGAATCAAAATCTGAATCAGAATCTGAATCAGAATATGCGTTATTCACCAATCATGCTAAAACACACAAGAAATGTGTAAATATTGTGTATAAATTAAAAAAATATAAAAATATAAAGTAAGAAGGTAGGAGTGTAAAATGTGAAATTAAATAAATATAAAATATCTACAAAGGGGAAGTTTAGCAATTACAAGTGAGTCTTTACATAAACATAAAAATATAAAATGTACATACAGTAAAGTGTTTAAGAAGAGATATTGCACATTGTCACATTGCACTTATAATTTGTATTTAAATAAAGCACGAATAAGATATTGCACATAATTTAAATTCCCAGCAGGACAGATAATACAGAATAGACTAGCTCCTTAAGAACAAACAGTTTTTTTATCTGGATGTTCTTGTGCGCAGTGATGGCAAGAGTTTAAACTTATTGTGTCCATGATGGAAGTTATCCTTGATGATGTTTACTGTCCATTTTTCCACTCTTGAGTTGTATAAATACTGAAGATTGGGCAGGGCAATCCAATAATCCACTTGACAGTTTAAACAGTCTGTTGCCATCTATCTACACATGTCTGATCCGGTGGCAAACCAGACCAGACTGTGATTGATATTGCATTCATTTAAACACTTGTTGTTCAGCTAGCAAGTAACATAGTGATATGAGCTGCCCTTCTGGTTGTTCCTGTGTGGTCTGTGGGAGCCATATATATTGTATTATTATACATTTATGTATTTGGCAGACACTTCTCCAAAGTGCCTTGCATTGCATTTTTTGTTTTGAGTATCTGCACAGGACGGAACCAAAGTCTCTGGCATTGCTAGTGCCATGCTCTAACCACTGGGTCACAGCAAAGATTTTATACATATGTATGCCTCTTATACGTGCATGAGAATATACAGATCATGTACAGAAAAATTGTGAAGACAACGTTTTAGACCCTTTTATTTCTGCTCTGTTTATATTAATTTATTTAATATTTGTTTTATTTTGTTTATTAAGCTCCAGGTTGTTTTGAATACACCAGCCAGCCCTTCAACCTGTCTTCCGTATGCCGACTCATCATGATCCTGGATCAGGTTTGAGCTTGGCTGTGAACCATGGTTTGTCATTACCGTATGTGTAATAGATTCTAGTGGGAATAAACAAATCCTCATAAAAACTGTACTTGCAATGTTCTGGAAATAGGAAAGGAAGAAGGTTCAGCCAGAGCGATCTGAAGTCCATCTTAGTTGGCACTGGCACCTTTTCGTTGAAGCCTTGATAGAGAACTCTCTCTACCATTGAGAAACTTTAGGAAGAAAACTAAAGATGATATGATGATGCTTCATCCATAAGCTGAGATGTTCTTGCAAGAGGTGGGTGTTGTGGCAGAGTTTGCATGTTATTCATCTTATCGATTTTGAAACTTGGTTTAACTGTTTTGTGTTCTCAAAGCCCTAAAGATTGAATAAGAACAACACTGGACCTTAAGAAGGGCTGACAGTTTTGAAAAGTTCTCAGGTATGTATCAGCTGCTCTTCTACACAAAATTATACAACAGTCATATTTTTGCGTGATATAAACCATCCATCCAGTAGCCTGTCAATTTCCATACATTTTTTTTTAAACGTTTATAATCAACAGATGTAAAACTTGCTGTATTCAGCCTCTGTGTCAATCCAATTGGCCTTTGCAGCTAAAATTGCACAGCACTGTTCATAAAAATCTGCTATTGAGCTGTTGTTGAACATAATTTGAGTATTCTCTGCACTCTTCAATTAAAAATTTACGCCTCTGCGGTGTCACACTGGGTAACTAAATGTTCAGAAAGACGTCATACATCAGCGCATAACATTTAAAAGAATGACTGGTAAGAAACATGCACATACTGTTAAAACCTCTGGATAATTAATATTTACCAATACTATGCTCCATATTGTCATGGCTGTGATTTTGTAAGTGGTACAGGAGACGAACGGAGCCACTGACATAGAGCATCATCACATCACTACCAGAATGAATAATTGTCATTTCACTGTTAATATGCGCTTGTTTACAGTATCCATTTCTCACTGTCTGTAAATTTGAATTTCAATACTACCTACCTAGCTATTTACCTGCCTATGTACCCATACATTCTTCCAGATTCATTTATTGCATGTGTAAATTGCTTGATTTGTGTCTGGTGTGAACACAGAACAAGGAAAAAACATGTCTTGTTTGAAACCAATGTGACTTAAATACTAATAAAATGCTTATGAAATTATATTGTGACATTATAAATGAATTAAGAAATAACCATGATGGACCCATTGTTATAAATTCTGAATTATTTGATCAGAAAGGGTAATGAACAGGACCAATTGATTTGAAAAACCTTATTTTATCATTATGCATTCCTTCCTCAACCTACAGGAAATATTGACCACACATCATTTTACTCTGGGCGTTGAAATGATCTTGTGAAATGATCTTGTGAAATGATCTTCTACCTTTCAGAATGCTGCTGACCGCTGTTGTGTGTGAGTTGAGTTTCTCATCATCTTTTTCAACGGTCTCTCTCTTCTGTGTCTACACATTCTTATTTCTGCTCTCTTTCTTGTGTGTTTACACTTACAGTTTCTCTCGGTCTCTTCTTACACATATCTGAGTTCCTCTGCTTTATGTATAAGTCAGTGTGGTCGAGGTTATATACTCTTGTATGTATTGTGTGTTATTATTACTGACTTTGTTTCCCACCTCACCAGAGAAAATGAAGAATGTGAAGCGTATCATTGTTCTCTGTCAATCTTTAATCCTTCAGGGAAGCTGTGTCATGCATTAAATCATAAAATCAATCTTAATTCGTCAAGTTATTTCTACCGACAATTAAATCGGACATAAACAGTAGCATTACTTTTGTCTCTCTTGCTTAAAATATTAAGGTTGCTTCAGCAATTGAATCTTCTTGACTGCAGGGCCTAAAAGAAAAGACTGGTCGGAGGCTAATAATTTTAGGTGTTTATTTAATGTATCGCATATTTCAACATGTTTTCTGATCCGTGTATAAAGTCATGCAAGTGACATGAAAAAATGGGAAAATTTGAGTCTTGGGAGAAGATTTATGTATTCCAAATTTCGTGCCATTGGCATGAACTGCCTTGAGATTCTGTTAATATGTAATGAAACCTAGTTTTTAAATGTCTATTTGTTCTGAAATTAGTTGATGGAGACACAATTGAGTAAGATTGCCCCGCTGTTAGCAGGTAGGAAATGATGAATGAAGTGATTGGTGGATGATTTTGCAGAGCAGGTGGAGGGGAACACTTCTGTTGATTGGCCCTTTTCACAGCTGAAGAAAAAAATTGGGCAGAAGGTCTCAGCAAGGAGCTTCATTAGAGAAAACAGTGTAAGAGGTGAAGGTTGACAACAATATATACACCAAACCTTCTATACACCAAGCAGCTCACAATACCGACGTCCCAAAACCTATAAGATCTACAGCCAGTCATCACAGCAGTCTAAATATATTCAAAATATTCACGTGTTTTTAAGATTTTCCGGCTACACCTTTCTGTCTGAATGTCAAAAATGTTATTCATGACAAATTGTCTGAATAAATCAGGCACAGTTTTAATTTACTCATATAAGTGACTGATCCATATTTTACACCAATATTAAACCATCAAAGGGTAAAACATCAAAGTGTTCCATTCTTTTAGTCGGAAGAAAGAAGCTGATTGAAATGACCCTTTGTTGTTGTGTTGAAAGAATCCCGTCTCCTGAGACCAGAAGATATACAGAGCTTTCCTGCAGTTCCTAAACAATTATGCGGCCAAAGGGACCTGGCAAAGACGCATTTAAAGAGCTATATTTAACTACAGCAGAAAATGCTGCATCTGTCATATCTGTGTTTCACAAAAGCTCATATAATAACAATAACCACTGATATCTTCATACAGATTGCAATCGTCCCTGGAAATATTTTACATGGTGTAACACATCTCCATTCTGGGGACTTCAATTCAGTTTTCAACTTGAACCCTAATCATAGCTGTGTCGTTAGGTGTGTTGAGGCAGGTTGGAGCCAAACTCTACAGGACTGTAGATCTCCAATACTGAGTTTGGGCTTCCCTGGTGCTACACATAAGAGTGGGGACTGGACGGTTGGCCTTTACAAAGTAAATGATCTTGTATCAACTTAAATGGACCAAGCAATAACTTTCTAAAATCCGCATGCATAATGCAAGTGTCAATGCTCCATTCCAATCATTCTTTTGCTGTAAGTAATAGGGCCTGTCTAAAAATGTAAAGTTGAAAACCGTTTTGCTTTGAAAACAGTTCTGACCAATGTATATACACAAAGGCCCGATGGGGTATCTCAAGCGAATAGACTGAAGTACTTTCAAGAGTCATTAGATAGAATTGATGTGATGACCATAGTAGTGTGCAGCTTCATTGTATTCTAGTAGCATCTAAGATGATCGCCCTGTCGTTTAACTTCTTTAGACCAAGCAAAAACATTTATCCACTTGACACATTTTATACACTCCTGAAAGAAATCTAAAAAAACATAATGTGCAAAAAGTCACTTATTCCAATTATTACGTTCGTTACAATACACACAATGACTGAAAAAATATTGTTTTCACCAGCTCCAGCTCCCCCACCCTTTATTGTGAACAGCACTGCGACATCAGTAGAGTCTTTTAGCAGGATACCACCTTCTCTGAGGACCAAAGGGGGAAAATCACATTGGCTTCATAGCTAAATTACCCCAGCAGAGATTTTACTTATGACACCAGTTGAAGTTCAACCTACCACAAACACTGTTTTACTCAGCAGTTATAGAACCTGTCCACTGCACATCCATCACTGTCTGGTTTGGCTCAGCTACAAAGTTAGAAAGAAGACTACAGAGGATGGTTCAGACTGCTGGGAAGATCCTTGGTTCTCCCCCTGCCCACCCTCCAAGAACTGTACACATCCAGACTGAAGAAAACAGCTCAGAAAAGTACTCTGGACTCTTTACACCCAAGCTATCACCTCTTTAACTGTTACCATCTGGTCTACTTACTGTGCAATTGCAATTGATTATTCTATGCAAGGTGTACTGAGACTTTAAAAGCGGTTGAGGGTACAGTGTTTGATAGGGTGGCAAATATAATAACTTATAGGTGCGCCCATGTTTTATCTCCATGTGACCATGTTTACGTTGTAGAAACACAGGGGTTGGTTTCGGTTCACTCATGACAAGGACTAATCTGAATGGACAGGTACCAAGCCATGACCATTGCAACTAAATAAATAAGTTTAGCAAATGCTTTACAAGCCCTATCTCTCTGCATCAGTAGATTTTACAGACATGGTAGATGGCTTATTTCAACAGTGGCTTGGAGAGTCATCAACTGCCCAGTTCCAAGTTTTGGCACGGCAAGCTCCGCTCACATTTTCTTCATGAAATTTAGTTTCTAAAGACAATAGTGTATTTTTATTTTTCCTTTTAATATATATATACATATAGCAAGAGCTTTACACTCTACTGTATATTTTTTACTTGTTTTTATTGTTTTGCATTTGATTGTGCTACGGTTTCTGTGTAGAAGTTGCTCCTTCCACCGAAACAAATCATTTGTACTTGAAAAAAAACTTGGCAACAAAGCTCTTCGTGATTCTGATAAATGTGCATCTAATTTTAATTCAAACTTGCATGTCAAATCTCAATATCAAATGTTTTACAAAGTAAAGACACACATGGCACTTAGAATCCAGATGTATTGTTGCACATTTTCAATTATTGAAGAATTCAAAGTCTCTTTATACAACATTATCATGATATGTAATAACTCACTGCCTTGTACCGGTTCTGTGGGTCCATTCACTTCCGTGATAAAGATGCATATCTGTCCAAGATGGCGCAGAGTGTGGCAGCCGTGCTGTGAGCTCCGACCAAACTCAGAAGATTTTCAATTTATTAGTAACTTGTTGTACGCTTTGTAAGTTTTGTAAGTTTTATTGTCATGACAGACCCACGCTTCTTGAATTTGTCTCAACCATCAATAATCACAAAACGGCGCTGACCCCACAGCACCAGAGCCCTTTTCATTGGAATAAGAGGTATCAAGTAATGAATTACAAATTCTTTTTCTTCTGCTTTAATAAGTGGTTAAAAACACTGTAAATTTTAAGCGCTTAAACAGTCATTTTACTTCACTATAATTTGATGAATGTAACAAGTAAACAGTAACTGTAGAACTGTATTTATTTACAGTATTTACATTATATATCATATTTCCTTTGAAAGTTTAGAAATCTACATTGTCCTAACAAATCAATGTTTATGGACTCTTCAAATTAATAGAGCTGTCAAAGTTCACTTTTTATGGTTTGGATATTACAGGTGACAATCATAAAGGATAACTAATAATACTAATGATTAAACCATGAAATATGCAGACACAAGGATGGCAGTAATGTTTTTAAGGTTCTAGTGTAATACATACAAGTTTAATATTGGGCTGTCATGTATTTATGAAACAAGTGGCACTGTTTAAAACCACATTTATAAATTGCACAGATTTCACAATAAATCACTCACTTCTCACTACGTTTAAGCACTTTTAATAGTAGAGGACAAATACTTCAAGAGTAAATTTTCCTTAAGTATGGTTTCTAGTACTATTTCCACCCCAATAAGCGCTGCCACCAATCACATACAGTATCTGTTACAAGATCTTCAGGTTTATAGCATATTTGCCCTCATTACCCTCCTATTGGAAGCAGCATGGTGAAATCCATGAGGATCCAAAAGGGCAAACCACACAGATGTCTTAATCCTATGGTGAAGCAGGAATCTCTGGAGGATTTAGTATTATATTTTGACAGGACAATGATGAATGGAATGTGTAATAAATGGCTTCATAGGGGAATGTTATTAATGATGGCACTCAGATACATGTTTTGAAAGCAGCTCTTTCTCTCTCTTATGCTTTTACTGACTTTCATTTTTGGAACATGCAGTGTCAGCTGACGTGAAAAGGATGTACACTGCAAATTATGGGACTGAAGGTCAAATTTACAGTAACTTGACTCCTAATTTTAGGATGCATCTTATGTCCATCAAAACTCTAAAACAACCCAAATATAACTTTGGAGAGTATTTGATCATTGTAAAATAAAATGTTGTTCATTGTTGTCAATGAAAGTCGCATCGGTATGAATGTTGAAAAGCGGCTTGAAAAACATTGGTGATTATCCCGGTGTGGCCCATCTGGGATTATGGCACATCTTTGCATAAAAATGTGTATTTATGTATGTATCTATAGCTAAATTTACTGCAAATTTTACTTGCCCTAAAATAGCCCACATTTTTTCTTTAAAATGTTGGGATGAAATTTCTTGACAGTCGCTAACTGTTGAAATATTATTTGCAATGATGATGCCACGAAATGAAATATTTGCATTTAGAACACGATAACTTTTAAAATCCTTCAAGACACATGCAGGACAGAATCTGGTCTGCAAATGTTGCTGAGTTCTTTCCTTTCATAATATTTCTTTTCTAACAGACTCAATGGTAAGAAAATGTTAATGACACGAAAAATCAAATCTAAACCTTTCATTCAGACTTGTCTTAGGATTGTTTCGCTTGCCCCTTTGTAAAAACCAGCTCAACCATTACCGACAGGGGCAGGAATAAATCTAGCATTAGTCCGCAATCTTCCTGATGTCAAAGTAAATTGCTTTCATCTTAGCTCGGGCTCCCAGGGTTTCTTTGTAGCAATGTGACAAGGCTACTGATTAAACCAATGGGGGATCGATAACACACCGGGCACACGACTCAAAACTGGCGGTGAGAGATCTCACAATGGTCCGGCCGTGTGAGTTCAGTGGTGCGAACGTTTGCTCCTTTAGACTAATGAGGTCTGACAAACAGACAGTGATTGTCATCGACAGGAGAGCAAAAGCTCATCTGAATGACTGAGGGTTTAATACTAACATCTTCTACAGCAGCTACATAAAAGATCATTCATAGTGGGACAGAGGAAACAGAACTTGGGAGTGAGGGCTGGGTTTTTGCAACCTGTTTAAAATGTCTTTTATCATCTTACTGCATTTCAACTTTCATAGACGGAACAGTTTTAAGTTTCTATGGGTTTTTTAAATGGGTTTAAGGGAAATTGCCTGAAATAAGGCTTGTGGTTGACTTTTCTTTGGTGTGGACGGTTATATAAAAGTTGAAAGAGATGTTGGTGGTTTGCTGGTGGTCAAATAGTATAACACTGTAATGAGGAACAGGATATTTTAAATATATTGAGAACATCATGTCTTTGACATATAATTGCACAGTTATTATATTATTCTCAGGAAAATGCAACAATAAAAAAGAGTTTTAGAGACATTTGATCTGTTTTTTATGTTTTTATTCTGACATTGTGTCCTGGTATTAAAAGAAATGTTTTTTCATATACTGAATCTGAAACATTCGGATTCAGCAAAAGTCCCTCTCTTCGTTCTATCCTGCTGTTATATCTCCAAAAATGGAAATTAGGTTGTGTTCGCATTAATCCTTTATTTAGACATAAATACACTTCTCAATAACGTGGAATCAAGGTGTTCAATTGTTAAATTCTATTGATTTGTCTATTTCTGTTTTGATGATCTGGTTGTCAACAAGTCATAATTACATTAATACTTAATTTCCTTTCGGTATTTTTGGCTTTTAAACATATAGGAATAAACAAACACTAGCATCTCCTTCTGAAAATGTTCTGGAAGAATCTGCGTGAACATGGAGTGTGCTGGCACGATAAGGAATGTGGTGTGGAGGAGGGGGGGTTTGGGTTCTTATCAGCCTTCAGAGCCAAACAGCACTGAGACCAACCATTGACATGGAAGTGAATAAGAGAAAAGGATTAACTGGGCTGAATATTTCACCTTTACCGCCAATCATTTCATTTCAACCAAGACAAAGAAACAAATATGAAGTGAAAACGTACAATACACAATAGCAGTGAAAACTGTGATTCACAGCGTCTGTTTGTGTAATACAAATATGTTTACCGCTGGTTCTTTATACTTTGGGTTAAAGGTTGCAAGAACATTGCATTTATGCTTATTGTTTTATATGTAATAATGTTATGCATGTGAAATGAGGTCAAGTTTTTGAAATCTCTAATGCACGCAAATTCAAAGATGCTTTTAGTGCATTTAAGCTATATGTTTTTTAAGCGGTATGTGTTTTCTTTGGGATTGACCCCATGACCTTTGTATTGCTAATGCGCTGCTCAACTAACCACGCCAGCGGAACACGGTCGCGTGGCCGACCTTCCATACGGAGAAGTGTGACCTTCAAATTGGGAATGTTTTTCTCGAGTGTCAGTTTAGCTCTCCGGCGTGCCATTTTTCTGCCAGCTGAAGTGCAGTTTGACATTTACGGTGACGGGGACAACATGTACGGCTAACGCAATGAAGATATCGAAATACGAAAACATCAAGATACGAATGCTCCAACGCCAGAGGAAAGTTTCAATTAAAACTATATCGTTTCCGGAGGAGAGCCGACATCTTTTCCATCTAGAGGTCATTTGGGCTTTTCCGGCATTTGGAAATTGAAATCGAATAGCTGAAGATGCCGCGTGACTCTCTTTGTTCGGGATGTCCAGGGACCGTCAAAAGTAAACTTTCACCCAGTTGAAGATAAGATGATGAGCCCAGGCAGGATTGGAATGAAATGAGCCATTCAAGTGTGCTGTGTGGATCCCCTCTGACTGTCAAGCGTCCGGCCTCGGTCAGACAGCGCCGCAGTGACCCCTGGAGGCCGCGGCTGGAGTCGGGGCTGTGCAGGTGTGCCAGCAGGACCTGAAGGTGATGCAGGACTGAAGTGTCTCTCTGATGAGAACATCACCGCAGAACTGATTTACAGAGCTCGGCAAACATAATGCAATCAAGATCCTGCTGGAGAAATGTCAGTCACATGAAAACCTGGGCTTTTAAACACTCTCGTAACTGACTGCAGAACAGCGATTACACAGCAATGCTTATTTAGACTTTGTGTAACTTATATTAATATTTCACAAAAAGTCATTTTTCACCTTGAAACCTTTGGAGAGATACACGTCTCTTTCTTCTTGTATCTTTATTTAGAGATGTATAACCGGTTAACATGCCCAAAGTCAAGTCAGTGCATTCTGTATGTGGAAAAATCCAAATAAAAACTTTATTTGTGAGGGGTGTTTTAAGCAAGCAATTTAATTTTAATCTTTTGAACATTTTCCAAGCAAATTTACAAAGAAGATTGACGTTAATTGCTTATTTTGTACATTTCATTTGGAAACTGCATCCCACATCTTTTGGCACTGTAGTTGTGTTAAAACGGTTATTTTGGTAACGAAACAGTTATTAGTAATAAGGTTATTTTATTACTAAAGTTTTGCATTCATTGGTTATAGTACATTCGTTTAAATTTGGGGAATCATCGATCATTATATGTACATTCAATATAAAAATAAAATCCTGCACTGAATCATGAAGATGCCTCGGTCAAACGGCCTTTTCTGTAGGTCGGTGGCAGAGCATGGTGCTGGCAATGCCAAGGTCATGGGTTTGATCTCATGGGTATCACATACTCAGAAACGAATCAATTACAAATCACTTTGGATGTAACCATTTGCCCGATGCATGAATGTAATCATCATGTGTGGAAGAACAGTGTGACAGTTTTGCAAAGAACTTACACAGCTTTAAAATCATCTAACAATACCAATCCTGACCATCAATAATGTAACAAACAAACAATGTAACAAACAAATTCACGTCATACAGAGTTAAACACTTTACATGGCTGTGTTATTTATTATTAAAGTTTGGAAATGCTAAAAGTTCATTCATGCTGTGGATGTGGCATTTGAAAACTTGTTTTCTTTCTCTGCCATGAAATGAGTTTAGTCTTGCATGACTAACAGTGCCGAAGAAACGCCAACTAATAATTTAAGTGAATGTTGAACCTTCAGGAACCTCAGAAAAAAAAACTGCTTACCTGATAATGTCTGCTGGTCAACTTCAAATGAAGAGCTTCTGTGGGAATCAAAACTGTCTGCTCACATATGTTGCCTATAATAAACCCAGTCTGTGCTTTAATCTGTGCATGAGTGTTTGGCTTATACATCAAGCATAATGCTTTTGTTGTTTATTGTCCTATACTTTGTTTTTACAGTTTATAAACATAAATATGCTACCAGCTGGCATTTTAAAATCATTTACTCATGTTTTTGAAGATGTACATCTTGTTACTATCATGCATGCTTTTCATTTCCAATGTATAGGTTTGTACTGCTCTAGCCATTCACCATTTCTCTTAACCTGTCCACACTTGACAGTATGATGACGTTTCACGTTGTGCTCACAGTCAGACAGTCTAGAATTACTGGTGTAAACTCTTGTGTAGTCAGTTTCAAGCCACACACATCCTGAGACTGAACTGGACAGCCGACTCAGTCAGGTCATCGGGCCCGAATTAAAAATTCCAACACCCCTGTGCACGTATTAAACTCCATACATACAATACAGTTATGAATTACAGGATCATACGTGTAGGAAACGATCTTATACACCATCAAGAGTCATGACATATTCCAGCACCTCTACCAGTTCAGTTCTTTCTGATTCTTCCAGAATTCAACGCTCATATACATATATGTTAACCTTTTTTCTGGTCAGTCTATAGGTCATCCTGATAAAGAAATATAAGAACTTTCTTGAGATAAATCATAGAATTTGTAAGAATGTTTTGCAATTCTAAAATATCTTCTCAATTCCATCGTTTCATTTAAGAATAAAAAGTCGAGTGTTTGATTCCACGATTATTATAAATATTATTTATATGATCATATAAGAGTACACAAAAAAAATTGTTTGTCGATTCAATTATTTTTTTCATGTACATCGGTTCCACATGATTTTATTGCGTTTTTAAACATAATTCTCTTGAAATTCGGAAAAAGTTCACATGATAAAAGAACTTTATTTGATCATGTGGAACCGACGTACATTTTAAAATTAGATACTTCTATTTTTCAGTGTATTAGTGAATTTATCTATATCTTAAACATTATTTTGTAACACATGTAATAAATTCTTATGGGGCGGCACTGGTCGACAGTATTGTGAATGTAACTTTAAAGGAGAGACAAAGACCTGTCTGAAAGATTCCAATAATTGATCTTTCACAATGAAGATGGTAAGACCAGCTGAGGATGTTTGTGAACGGGGTACCCAGCAGAGGGATTTAATGGGTAGTGTTCAAGAGGTGTAGCAACCTCTTCATGTAGAGAAATTCAAATACGTGGATTGAATGTTGGCTGGCTTAGTTTTTCTGGTGCGTTCCACAACATGCTCTTAACACCCTGTCAGCCATTTGGGCGAATTCTGAATGTCAAATATCGTCTTGAATCAGATCATTCTGAATGGGTATGTGAATGAATGAGAAGAAAAACAAGGTGAAAAGCAAATGAACAATTTCTGATTGATATATCACTTGAGTATTCAAACCTATCTACTGCCATGAAATAAACAAGTGGTACTTGGCTGTCTGATTTTTAACTCTGGTTTTGCATATCAGGTTTAAAACGTTAAAAGAACTTAATTTTATCCCATTGAACCGATGTACATTATAAAATTAGATACATTTTTATACGCGTTATTCAAAATATCTTTCTCTGAGTTCGTCAGAACAAACATTGTACACAGATTTGGAATTTTTTGGTGAAGTATCCCTTTAAGTGCATCATTCTGTGCTCCGAATGCACAATACATGTAAAGAAGTGGATGCATTAAGTGCATCAGTCTTCCGCTGGGATGCGTGTGAGCACTTTTATCCCACTTGGACCTTTATACTGTGCTATTTTCTGAGATAAAAAATATACTATTCTACACTGATCTGAAAAAATGTAAAAATGTACAGACATATAAATGAACATTTGTGTTTGTGAAAATTAATATGATATAGAGTTTGCATTACACAACGTACAAATGTATAAATTGATTATTATTCTTAAAGCAATGGTTGTTATTATAAATTGAAGCTTTAACTAACTAAATATTCAATTGATAAAATCATAATTATTGATGTTGTGTTGTTCTGTGAACCAGCCCTGGAGCATTGAAACGCTGTCAGATATCCATCAATCTGGATTAACTTTGATATTTATCACATGACACAGAAACCAATCTAATCAATACCTTAGATGAGAAAAACCAGAGTTGACAGTTGTTGTGGTTTGGGGGTTAGTTACCTTGTAGTAAAGCAGTTTAAGAAGGTGTTGAGGGCTTCTCTGTGCGTCAGCAGGCCGAGCGAGCCGGAGATGAATAATAGATGTGGGGAAGGGCAGACTGGAGGCTATATCTCACCTCCAGGTTTAACTGTAGTCTCATTGCACTCCTCTCCACAGGCTTCACATGAACGTTTGAAGCAGAAGGGTTTGATGGGATTGCTGGCCGGAAAGCCAATGTAAAGCTGTCAGGACATTTACAACCCTCTCCTTCCATATGACATAAACAAATGAATTATAAACAGGAGAAAAAAATACAGTTGGATTATTTACAACCCCTTTAATAGAAGTATTTTTACCTAAGTGAGATAAAAAGATGTCTGATCTTGAAAGTGTGCAGGTCTTTCTCTACTTTTGGGGTTTACACAAAGGAACTTGAAATATATGGATTGTTTGGACCGACGTTGGAGCTACGACCTTCTCTGTTCATCAAGAATTAAAACCGAACGCACCAAGGCAAGGAATGTTAGAACAGCTTCCAATACAAAACTCATAGCTGAATCAATCTGTTTTAAGATTGACATACACTTATTAATAAAACAAAGTCAATGTTAACATCATTCGGTCTTTATTGTTGCTAATAAATATCCTATGAAACGCTGCCCTGAGTACACTGAAGCATTCTGATGCTTTTAAGCTCAGTTAGGTCAGGGAATATTACTCAAGAGTACACACACTGCATTGCCCACTGAACCTTTCCTAGTAGATTTGTCCTTTTGAACTTTCCTCCGTCAATCAGTCATTCTTCAGCTTTAGACGGGGCGCCTGGTAACCTGACAGCGTGTGTGAATGAGTAAATGAAACTGTATGGCAGTGATGTTTCATTATATTTATATTAGTTGCAAATAGGGCTGTGTGATGAATTGAAATCGAAATAAAAAAGGGATTTGATGATACAGCGAACCTAAACTGAGAACCAGATCAGAACCGACCAGTCACACAGACAGATACAGAAAAATATCTTCTGTGTCTCTGTTGTTACTTGTGCTTCATCAATCAGAATATCAGAAATGGTTTATTTGTTTTGTAGCTCAAGTTCTAATTAGATAATCCTTTTATTTAGAATACATTTTGAAACTCATGTGTTCCTAAATAATTTGGTTCTTGAATGCTTGTTCTTGCTGTGACTGATATAAGACACATGACTCCTGCAAAAGGACTTTGACACTGCATAAAGAAACAAAAGCGAGAGGAGCAGATAATAAACAGGACTTAATCTTGGATAAGTCTGACACAAATTAAGTTTTCTTATTCTACAATAAGAAATTTCTTTTTCTACGATATTTTTATATTATATTTCTAATAGAATCATTTTGAAACCACTGTGAATAGAACAGATTACTGTTATTACAATCAAGCCCATGTGGTACAGGACCCCATTTGTTTCAAAGTCTTTTATGCTATTTCAACATGCAAATAATAAAAATAGACTTCAACAATGTTTTAATATTTTTCCCACTTGTATTGGCATATAATACTAAACACTATAGATGAATACATTTAATATAATGGTTAATGTACTATGCAGAATTTATACAGGACAATAATGGTTTAAGAGTGTTTAAGGTTTAAAGTTACGTCTGTTTTTACATTGATTGGATCTTCCAAAATGTGTCAATCACAGCAGTGAGAAATTGCTGGTTTTTGTTTTGGAAATTATTCATTAAAAAATCAGACACTGCTTAGACTTGTACAGTAACATGGATGAATGATCGACAAGAATGTGAAATCTGTCTACTGTCTAATATATTAATGTAGAGTCATTTGACTTTTCCTTTCCCTAATTATATATATATATGTGAATACTCTAAGCATCTTTCGGGCAGAGGTGTGCTGGCAGCTGAAACGTTCCTAAAAGTCAAATTAGGACAACACACCAGTAGTCAGATCATTTTAAAGAATATGAGTAGTAGGAATAGGATTTGAGCATACAAATGTAAATCTCCGGCCATCCAATTCTTATACACCTTTCCAATGATCACAGAGGCTTCTAACTCATACACACGTTTCAATCTATATAATCGATCATTTCATATTATCAAGCAAACATGATAAATGTGTTTGTATATGTGAATAGTATTTTGCATATGTTGCATTAACTTTTTGATTTATTAATAATCACTACAAATACTTGTTTGGGGGTCAATTCTTCTGTCATGGTTGTGGCGCATCACTACCACCCACAACCACCTCCCATTTACATTGACTACCTGTGAAATGATCAAAAAACAGATGCACTATCTAGCTCTACATCTTGACACAAATAAGGACCCCTTGCATTCAAAATCTACAGAGCCTTGGAGTCCACTGGGGAATACAACATTTTTTTATCAGTATTTCTGATCAACTAAATCAATGACAACATACTTTTTATTTTTCAGTAAATAGATTTTAGTCTTACTTTACTTGTGTTCATAGGTTATTACTCGCCATAAAGACCAATAAATATAATTAAAAATTGCCCCAAAATGATGGACAAGTGTACTCTGATTGGTCACATGGCCTAGTCTACTAGACCTACGATGTAACTCAATTCCAAGAACGCAAAGAACGGTTCTTGTAAAGACTGGTCTTGCAAGGCAGCCTCAAGAGAACAAAGTCTGAAGGCAGGGAGAACAAATAACGCATCATTGTTACCATTGAGATGTCTTGCTCTCTTTATTCAGGTTACATGATCCATGGAGGATATTTTGAAATTCAATATTGCAACGTTCTTAGAAAGATTTTTGACCGGGCTGGTACGAGCAAGGAAACATTTAATGCATCCTCAATATTGAGGATTGGAACATGACTTTGGTGGTTTATGAAAATGTAGAGCTAGGACACGTGGACACCAAACTGCTGACGAGCCCATATTGAGAAATACCCCTAGTCTGACTACACTGGGGTTTCACAAGTGATGGGGCAGACATTCTGTGAATGTGCAATAGTTATGGGAGTATTGGTCAACAATCTCTAAAATATTTCTTCTTTTAGAGAAGATACCTCCCTTGCCATGAACATTGGGATTTGTGAGTTCACAAATTGTTTACAGGTTCTAACTCACACAAAGAAAATGTCAAATGAGGAGAAGGACCCCAGGGTCTCTTTAAAGTTAATTTACTGTACGAACTGTACAAATTTACTGTACTTTTTATATTCAATTGGCGGATGCTTTTTATCCAAAGGGCCTTACAAGTATTAGGCAGTGGCCAATTATGGCTTACAGTGCTGCGTTATTAATCTGACTTCAATTGAAAATCGAACTTCAAGAAGCAGCAATGATTTTTATCTTTTAATGCAAATAACCATCTAAATAGCTTGGCTTTGAAAAAATTGTTTGCAAAATAGCGTTTCGATACGGCACACTGAAACCATTCTCTCGGAGCACAGCAATCACTAAACTCTCAGAACATGGAGGGGAAATTGTCGGCGCTCTGCTCATATATTCTAGGAGGAACTTAGACAGGCCATGGGACACATAGGGTTTAACAAAATAACCGTACTTGCAGTCTTTTCACTTGATCACTTGACTACTTTCATGAAATACTCCCTACAATTGGATGAAAGGTTCTAGTGGACAAAAATCTTCAGAGCATGTAGCATTAGTTATGATTGTGCGTTTATTGTGCAGAAGGGCACTGCGATGGCATTTTTAAGACATGGAACATACTTTTGCTCTTGCTTGCTGTGATGCATGTGCACTCACAAGTTCTGCTATCTGTGAAACGTGTGAAAACAACAGTCCATGTAAACCCTGATAGCACACATACATTTGATAGACCTCCATTTGATGTCTGCATTTTCACCTGCCAGACATCCGGAAGACCTTGTTTGCTTATCTGGGAAACGTCTCTGAGACATCTGCTGTCAGATGTTGTAAAGACCTCTTGAAGATGTCTGTAAGACGTTCATGATTAAGAATTGACATAGATCCGCTCTGTCCAGATGCCCATGTCTTTCGCCGTGCAATCGAGAGCTCTGCTTGTTTTATTACTCCTTTGTGTCACATTATTGTATTATTTGTCTCAAAATTATGCTGTCACTTCTGGTAATGTTGACATACGGCCTCATCAGGCGCCGAAGGTGCTACATAACCAGAGGGAAATCACTGCACGACACGACCTTTCTCTACAGAAAGGCGAAGATTGAGGAAGGGCTATATTTATGTGCGTCATATGTTATAGATTTAGATCAAATGTTGCTTGGCATATAAAAGCAAAATACCATAAAAAAACATACTACATACGTAGTTTTGTCCGATATTTTGCAGTAATTTGTTTAAGTTGGAAACATTGAAGAAATGTTTGTAATACCCATGTTGTGTCTACAGATTTAGGACCCTTTCTGCAACTTCTCCTCCACCCTTATGGGATTCTCTGTAAGGGAAAACACATAACCAATAGGGGGCAGTCTTGATTTATTCTCAGTCTCAGTTATTATTGTATGAAAGTCCATATCATGGGTGGCCAGTGGATCTGCAATCCTCCCACAGACACATAATCTCAACAAGCATCTGTGCAAATAATGTCACATTCACCTCTTGAGTATATTCTTGATGTGATGCTTTAATAGCCCATCCAGTCAATTTGTTCATTTTACATTTCCTCTATGTGTGTAAACACTATGTTACGTCACAAAAAGTGCGTGATAGAGTGTCTCTAGCAGAAATACCGTCTTAGACAACAGCAGCGGCAGGATTGTAGGCATCCAGTTACTTTCAGCAGTGGCAACACTCGACACATGTGCATCATGTATGCCCGGATACTCCTTGTGATGAAGTAGCTGAGCCCGAGCATGGGCGGTGGTATTACATTTCCCATACAGTTTACTAGGCCTTAAGAGCGATCAGAGCACACTGGGTGTAGAACTTTACATGTTGTAAATGATGGCATGAGTCAGGTGCTCAAGATGCCTTCAAGATAGTTAACCCTCTTGAGGCAGCGAGAAGAGAGTTCAAGAGAGGAGCGAGAAGAGAGGACTATTATACTGTTGCCTGTGTAACCCAGGTTACTGGACTAAATAGTAATCCTGAAAAAGAAAAATGTAATACCACACTATCATATCGATTATCGATACACTGTTATACTAACCAATGTCGTTCAGCTGCTGCGAGGCAATGTATTTTGTTTAAAGCTCTGTATAAATAAAGGTGACTTGACTTGACCACACAACTAGTGTGGGAATCTTTCCTCGTGTCTGAAATGACTTGTATGTAGGCCCTCATCCCAGTGTACACTGATTGGTATTATGGTTTAGTCTACTGTGATTGGTCAACCTGGCTCATAGTTACTGCATCATCACCGGCGATTAGACAACATTATGTAAATCCGGTTGCTCTGAAAATCACGTTACAAAAGTAACTGGATGACTACAACCCTGCCATTTTCTCTTGTCCAAGACATCCGATTTCTGTTAAAGACGATAACTTGATTTATTATCAACTTTAGGATTTGAAACTTCACAAATTAGTTACAAGTTCTATCACACACAATTCAAAATTATGTTTAGATTCTAAGTGTCTCTTAAACAAATTGCGAGTTGATTAAGATCAAGTGACTTAAAGAACTAATCAAAACCGTGTTTCTCATTTGCGTTTCTTTAAGTATTAACTTGAGGGTTTCTATCATGGGTGTTGCTTATTTTGTACTTTCATCCTGTATTGAGAGTGTTATAAAAGAAAAGAACTCAAAAGTGAATCGGGGTATTTTGTTATTGGTTTTGAACTGAGTTGCCCATTTGCATGGAAATTGTGATGAATGGTTATAACCAAATGAAATAAACCAAAGTAAATCATGATAATTCTTAAACACAATCTAAGAGTTAAACAAATAACTAAGAAATACATGGAATCAATTACATGCACTAAATTTGGTTGATTTGTTTTTTTTCTGAACAAAAACATGATATTTTGCAAATATTGATTTAATTATAAATTTAACAATAGAGGTTTATCTGCAAAACAGATAAATATGATACATCCAAAGCTTACATAAAGTAATATAATGTGATCTTGAAAATGTTCCAAGTTTGTTTAAGTGCAAAATTAAGAAGGTGAATACACCGCTGTCTACCTGAAGCTCTGGTGAAGCCACAACTCCAGTGGACAGGAGATAACCTGGAGTAAAATTCCATCAAAAATTACAAGAATGCTGAAAAACAAAGAGCGGCCTTAAACCAAGTGGACTGATGATGGGGAAGACCCTCCACATCTTAGTGATATCTCCATGTGGATTGTACTCATGTATTCTTTCAGAGATGTCATTGAAGATCAAGCTTTTTCTTGTGGTTGCGACTCACATACCAAGCAGCTGCAGAGTTGATTTGACAACATGAACGGGCAAAAGCTATTTTATCTTTATCTAGTTGAAGCAAATATTGTAGGGAATTTTTGAAACCCGTCTCAACTGTGACATCAAGTGGTTATGTTCAAATATAACTCTGAAACTTGCTTGATGTCAAAAGTGAGTCGGTGAATTATACAGTGCGAGTTGTGTGCATAACTTTGGGGCTCAGTTGTGGTCTGGTGGTTAGAAAGTTGGACTTGTAAGCAGAAGGTTGCAGGTTCAAATGTCAGTACCAGCAGACAACGACTGAAGTGCCCTTGAGCAAGGCATCTCGGCCCTGTTTGCTCCGTGGTGATGATTGGCCACTGTAGAATACTTGTAAGTCTATTCTGCCGAATGAATTAATGTAAATGTAATGTAAATGTTAAATGAGCGGGGAGTGTTAATTTATTGGGTTTGCTTGTTGTAGCCCTGGGGTTCGATTCCTAGGTAAAGCGCATACATTAATATCATTATAGGAACACATAAAACTATGTGTATTTTGTATTTACATGTATTGTCTTTTAATAAATTGTTAAAAAAAATTGTTGTGGAATTGCGTACAAAATTGGGTCAGTGTGAGCAAATAGAGCAGTACAAACAGAATAACATTAAATAATTTTCGTTTTATTCGTTTAACTGTCGTTCATGTTTTACCTTTTCAGTCAGTTGTTTGGTGATAATAAAGATAATTGAAAAGCAAAGCATCACCTTTTGACTTGATTCTTAGAATTGACTCTAAATTTAGAATTTACTCTTAATTTAAAATTGACTCTTAATTTAGAATTGACTCTAAATTTAGAACTGACTCAAAATTTTGAATTGACTCTTAATGTAGAATTGACTCTTAATGTAGAATTGACTCTTAATGTAGAATTGACTCTTAACTTAGAATTGACTCTTAATTTAGAATTGACTCTTAATTGAAAATCTAAATAGTTTAGTAAGCTTAAGCTTGTGATATATGTGGACTAAAATAATTAAAGTTAATGTGATTGGTATTTGGTATGTTAGGCTGTATGGCTTAGGTCTATTTAAAACAAGAGTTTCTAAACAGTGGCCAACACTCAATTTGAAATAATTACACAATGCATACCTTGCTTAGATGGCCCAGCAATGTCAGCAGCAGGCCTTGGTACAGGTGGAATGTTACCTTCCTCTAACAGGACAGAATGAGCACTCCTGAGATGATGCATCATGGATGAGGTATTGTTGCAACAGACTAGCTGTACACAATACAGTACATCTCACCTTATTTAGGGTTCCAAAATAGAAATGCCCCCAAACCACAAGTGTATGGCATCTTTTACCTGGAGCCCCTGTTATTATTCAATATATCTTTCTATCTCTAACTTCGACTATGCACCTTATCACTATTTATCTAGCCTAAGAATGTGTCCATATATATATATAAATCTAACTAATTCTAAATTATTTTCATCATCATGATTATATCTTCTCAAGGAACAAGAACTAAAGAAATTAAACTTGGATATATTTTAGAGTAGTCATTGTGCTTCTGGTATACCCTTATAGATTTGTAGATTTAGACCTTCTATTAGAGCCATTGAAATGTCATGCTTTGAGTACAACTCTCTGGCAGCTGGATGCTCAACGTGGCACCTTATGGCAAAGGTGAATGGCACCTTATGGCAAAGATCATTAAGAATAAGAATTGTTGCTCCGCATAAAGATTGCCTAGGCCATAAGGAGAAAAATAATACCTTAAAAAGTAACAGGACATTGGCCAGGGTCATGCAGAGGTTTTCAAAGACTCAGAACAGACCTCACAAGGGTCAATAGGTGCACTTGTAAAATGTACAAAACGTTTACAATAATAGACAATACTCGAAGAATGCTTAGAAATGCTTAGAACAAGACTTTGCAAGGAAGCATGGTAAATTCAGTCTTAAATAGTCCGGATGATGAGTCTCAGATGTGAATGTAATCAAGTTGTAATCAAGGATTTTGGGAAGTGTAGTACAGAGCTGTCACTCCTTGCAGTATGTCCCAGAGTCGTGACACAATCCAACAGAATAAGAGTAAATGAATTAGATATCTTTTACCCGGATTAAACTGTGGCTGATGATACTCCACGTGGTAAGCAAAATATTTGGATCATATGGAAGGGCCTTTTGATTGATGTTTCTTTATTTGACTCCTTGGATCACTTTGATACATACAGACCTTTTGTTATAAATGGTCTTAAAAGAGACCCCTTGTTGAAGTTAAAGCTATCCATTTCAGAAAGGTTATCTGGAGTATCACAGAGTACTGAGCATTGCCACATATTAGTTAAAAGGCCTGTTTTTTATGTTTTATTGTGTTTACATATGCATTATAACATATGTTAATGTTTCGTATGTCACTCAATTGACTTAACTGTACACCGCAGTTTTCATAACACTAATGACTTCCTTGTTCTGATGGAGTCCCTCCTTCAGAGAAACACAACACATTTTGATCCCTGTGTTGTGACTCCACAGCAGTACAGCGCAAAATGCCCGGAAAGATCACGTCTCTTACTCAAACGTGATTCATGCACTCAGTGTTATTGCAAATATGTCTTCAATGTTCATTTCCAATGCCATTAAGGAGCCTCTAATAGTGCCGATAAAACAACCCAAAGCCATCAGCTTGAGCTTGAAAGTGGCACAGATGTTTTCTTGCTTTACACCATGATTAAATATCAATCTGAGATATAGTAAAAGTCTTTCCAATAAATGATCATAATCATCCAAATGCTGTAGATCATATAGATTCATTATGTCGAACACATACTTACTAGAGATGAGCAGGGAGTGAAGGAACAAAGTATATTATACCATGATGTTTCGCATATTTATTTAGGGTCAAGCAATTTATGTGTTTGCTATTTTCATGATCTAAACTGTAACAAAAATCTAGTATAGGCAGATGTACAGACAATGTCAATCTCTGGCTAACAGACCTCTGGTTACTTTGTGTCCCCTGTGTTCAAACTGTATGTTCCTTGAGGTGTTCCAGCTCACTCTCTGTCTGTTAAAGTGAACCCCTCTGTATGCACTTTTGCTGTTATTGTATGGGAACTGAACTTTTCAATGCTTGCACAGATGTGTATGTTGTTTGTGTAAAATATGACCGATAAAGCTCAAATATTTTCTACGCAGCATTACAATTTGCCCCGTTCTTCCTATGCAAAATGAAATAACAAGACACTTTAACAGCAGAATAAAGAATACATAATAATATTAATAAATGTTTCATATTGTAGGCTGGAATGCAATTTTTGTAATATCATATATTGCTGGTATTTTGACAGTTTGTGCACGTTAATTCACTATCTGCTCCTGTTGAATAGAAGTGCTAATATTTAGAAACTTGTTTGCTTTGTTTGATAGAGTGCAGAAAAAGTATTTAGCATGAAATTTATTTATTTGAATAGAGTCTATATATAGAATTTATACTAATTTAAGAAAATGGGGTTTTAGGTACAAGAAATAACTTTTGTGTTAATTGTGTGATGAAGTTGTGTTGCTGTGTTAAAGAAATATTACACTTATTTTGAAAATATGCACATTGTTCAAGTTAATTAATTGAGTTTTACCTTTCTGAAATTCATTAGGCCGTCCTCCTGTTTTGGCGATATCACTTTTAGGCTGGCTCAGCAAAGATCATTGAATCCTAATAGACCAAAAGCATAGTGTTCAAAAATGACCAACGAGTTTCAAAACTTGTCCTGTTTAAAACGTGACTCTGTAGTGATATTGTGTACTTAAATGGCAGGAAATGGATGATAAAATTAGGAACTACACTCGTATTCGGGTGTAATAGTCAAGGAAGTTTACAAATTTTACAGTACTTTAAGTATTATCTCGCATTTTACATATGTCAATCAGAATCAGAAAAGCTCCAAGCTGGCAGGGTGCGTGATGGGTGGCTTCTAGGTAAGTTGAGCATTTAAAAGTTATGAATCTGTCCAAAACTTTTCTTTATTAATTCCAGAGGACAAAGTTCCAAGTAAAATATATTTTTTCTCATTTCTACCTCCAGTGGTAGCAATAATCATAACAATAACCAAAATTTGATTTTAAGTGATTATAAAATAAAAAAAAATCTTCACAGGTCAATGAGACTTTTTAAGTGTCTTACTTTCCGTCCACAGGACAGGAAGTCGTGTTGATCAACACCCATGCAAGGAATTATTTCGAAACATCGATTTACAGTCTAGACTGGAAATCACAAGTTAGATGAATCATATTAATAACAGCAAGCAAGCACTAAAAACAGATTTTACTCTCACAGACCCAATGAAAACCAATCATACAGACTGATGTCCTTAGATTTTTTTTCATATACTGAAGGTTTAAAACCAGTTGTTTTTCTGTGGTCGAGGGGGATGTTTTGGGTGTGATTTTGTCATCCTGGCTTTGCTTGAAGCATTCTGAGATGAAATCTGGAGTTTGTCTACTGCTGTTCAGCAGGTTAGTATACTTAACTAGTTTGGGGGGATACTTTGTTACAATGCAAAATGTAAGTAAAATCTTGCAGCTCTGTTTGCAACGTTGGCAGAGGAGGAAGAGCTTAAATGTTGTCCTCTCACAAAGGGCCTGTACAACTTTTGTGCCATCAACAGGTTTGTGGCATCAGCGTACCTCCAGTCTGAGACAGCATTTTGCATGGCTGGCAATGTCTTTTTTCAACAGGAGAAAGTCAACTTCCATCACATCAAAGAGCAGGTCTGTTTTAGTTCGAGCTGTTTTATGCTTTTCTATGATACTTTTGATTACCACTGGAGCCAGGACTGTTAGCTTTTGATTCAATTTACATACAGTACATAAACAAGCCTTTCACTTTAGGTTCTCATCACTCTTGTGACCCTCAAACACATCAAGGATGCTGGTAAAGATCCACTGTCTGGGTCAGTGTTATCTTATCCTTGGACTTGGAACATTCAATAAAACCAATCATTTCTCTTTGGCTTTTGACTCCTAGTAAGATGTCGACTTAAAAGTAAAAATAACAAATGCCTTGATGTAATGTTCAGCAAATTAAAGAATGTGTAAGGGGGAAAACATTCAAGACCTAGGAGTGATATTTGGTTTTTTTCTTGTGTCATTTTTGATATTCCTCTTTCTGACCTTGTTTCTCTTTATATCCTCCCAGTGCTGCACAAACTGAACTGGCCTGTTTTCTATCCTCTTTTTATCCTCATTTAAATGTTAAAGTTCTGTTCCATGCTCGGTTTCGGCACATTTCTCCTCTGATCAGACGAAACCAGCAGTTCAAATGCCAATCTCTGGCAGGTCACGTCAGTCAAGCTGCATTAGGTGCAGCATCAATGTCAACCGATAGTCATACAGCACATACTAGACCGTGTCCTTTTATGATTGTTTTTCTACCTCTTGATCAGCTGTTGAATTGTGTTGCTCTTAAAAACCCACATCCATCCCCACTCCCTCCATCTTTGACTTCATATGTCAGGTGATCTCGAACATTCTGTTCTGCATCATAAATTGTTCTGGTCCTCCCTCAAGGGATATATTGCTGATACAAAATTTTGTTGGATAAACTACTTGACCCTGAGTTGAGTTAAAGTTTGTTGCCTCCAACAAACGTTTATACACAGTCAGATTGTTTATTAGTGTGTGTGTGTGTGTGTGTGTGTGTGTGTGTGTGTGTGTGTGTGTGTGTGTGGGTGTGGGTGTGGGTGTGTGTGTGTGTGTGTGTGTGTGTGTGTGGGTGTGTGTGTGTGTGTGTGACATTTAAGATGAGCCGAATGTGTTCCACTAAGAGCATCAAACTATTTTTACAATGTGTAGAAGTCATGTGTAGAAGTTATTATTCAAATGATTTGCTGCTCCAGCTACAAACACTGCGTGCATGCCCGTGATCTTTATGTTACGATAAGCTTTTCCTACCAATGGTTTTTCAAACTCTTAAATCTGCGGCCCAGAAACAACGAGACCATTTGTGATTCAGCGACAAGCTTTAATATCACACCAATAAATATGCTTACATCCGAAAATTGTAAAGTTCATAAAAGGGGCTTCTGATAAATGAATGCAGACTTTGCCTTCCAGCTCTCAAGACAAGCATTTTCACCTGAAAGATAAGGAGAAAAAGAATACAACATGACAAATTTGTTGAATTAAAAGAGGTCACACATAGCAGTTCATAAATCAATGACATTGCATTGTAAGTGGGTTTTAAACCTTTCTCCTAAATGCATATGGAACAGTAATTGACAGAACAAAGTGAAGCAATTAACTCTGTTTTCTAAAAAATGAATATGGAACGGCAAAGCTATTCATCACTAAATGTCAAACGGGCCGTTTTGTGTGAGAGCATGAAAGACTGGCTGTGGGTGGGAATTATTCTCAGCATTCTGTGTAAAAGAAAGGACGTTTCTTTGTCTGAATGAGATAAACTGCCAAGAATAAAATACGTAAAATAAATGTCATTTATTTAGATGGCACTAACAAAACAATAAAAACTAAACGCATATTTGTTTTTCACCTGTTTTGTACAGTTAGACTAAAGCCTAACTATTAGAAAGCATTTAATGTACATAATGTACGAAGCATTTTTGAATAACCACAGATGGATTTACTGTCACATAAATACCCAAAGTCACCTTTTGTCGCTAATGTTAATTACAACAAACATATCCTAGACTAAAGATAGTTAAAATAACTTGTTGTTAAAACACTAGGAAGCTGAGGAGTTGAGTCAAGCATTGTATATAGGTATGTAGCGAAAGCATTTATAGTTAGTATTTTTATTAACAAATATTATTAATATGCACATTTATATGTAGGTTTTGCATTTAACCTAAGACCATATGTGATGGTTTAAGCCCCTGTAGGGGACGCAGAGGCCACCTGATGAGCTGATAACTTCAAACCGGTGAGTCAGATGAGTGAAAGAGACAAAGCTTGCAGAAAAGGTGTCCTCCACACTGAGTGAATGTGCATTTAAGTGATACACATTTCATTTCACCAATGCCAGCTCATAATTTTATTTGACACAAAAGAGGAAATAAAATTTATAACAATAAAAAATGACCAATTGTCAGCATTACAGTCAGTGGTCGGGACATGATCCTCACTAGCAGCGCTCTTCAGGTCTAACCTGAACTTAAGTGAAGCTTTTTTTAAATTAAAATAATGTATTATTTCTTTATTAACCATTTTATGTTTAAGAGGAAGGAATACATGTTATTGTACCTTAATGTGGTAAGAATGTTAGTTTAAAAGTTTGTTTGCACCTTTTAAGACAACGAGTGCTCTCTAAGGCTAAGCTACGCTTGTTCATGTTTGAATCATGATTCATTTAAGAATTCACTTTTCAAAGAGTTTATTTTCTATTGTTTGTCCACTCAAGGTTCATAGGAATTTTAAGAATTTAGAACTATGAGTAATTATTGTAAGTTACTTTTCAGGCTAATTAGATTTTAAATACAACATTAAGTAATAAGCCATTTGTACTTTATAACGTAAGTAATTTACCTAACACTGCTCTCTATACCGTTATTCACGTTTGGATTAGAATCAAATTGTTTTTTATATAATGTATTGTCTGAGTTCAGGATGTTAATATTACATTTTTATTTTTGTAAATATACACATGTAAGTGATATTTTTGGTTAGTGTTTTGTTTGTTTGTTTTGTTTACAGATAGTGGTGTGTGGTGTTTATTTAAAGAAATAAGATATAATTAAATGAGGTTTTTGCACTGTTTTTTTATTTAGACCTTTAGCTGGCCAACTTTTAGCCCACAACAACTTATTTTTAATAGCAATGCAACGGCTTTAGTTTCAGTATCGCTTAATGTAAATGTAGATGACATGAGTGCCTAAAGTTAACTGCTGCTCAAGAGTAACATTAATTATTTTATTCTACGGCGTTAACTAAAGTGTAATGCCTTATTTTTTGTTAATTGACATTTTTTGTGTACAAACACTATACAACTCTACATACAACATTATATTTATGCACAAGTGTGTATTTTATCTATAAATATGTCTATTCAACTGTATACTACCTGGACAATGTCATGTGTGATTATGCCCATGTTCTGTACAACAGTCTTTTGTTTTATACACGTTTCACTTGTTTTAATCTTTTTGACATCTTAACTATAGTTTCTCTTATCATTGTGTTGAATATTTGGACTAGAAGTCTTCAGCATCAAAGAAATATCCTTGTGACAGCTTTGAGAAGGTCTTCAATTTTGTCTCTTGTGTCTTTTGCCAACTCTCTGACCAGCAAAGATCAAATACTTTGACAGTAATTTACAAATAAATTGTTCTGGAAAATGTTGGATAAAAGAACCAGAAGATGGATTTTGAGTAGAGAAAAATAAAGGATCTAAAAGCTTTTAACATGTATGAAGGGGGGGTTCTAAATCCCAACAAAAGCAACGGGGGACGCAAAGGTGGCCGCTTGGAGAACAACAGGACTTGGCCCAATTCTGAGAGGTGACATTCTGACTTTTATACATAAATATCTTTATATATTTTTCCAATAAAATGTAGTAATGCTTACAAAACAACTGGTGGTATATTCTGGGTAAAAAATAATCTAAAATTTTGTTAGCATTGTTTTCATTTCACAAGCTGTTTGACCTGAAATGTGTGTTGGGAGTGTGTTTGAACAACCACCCAGGAATGACAAAGATTTATAGAGTAGATTGCTTAAAACGTAGTAATATAATTTCCCTTTTACTAATCAGCTGTTCTCAGAGGCCTGTTGATGTGGCGTAACAGACAGAGGCTACACCTGGTATGATATAAAGGTGTCGATTTTATCTTCTACCTGCCGTTTCGCATTACTTTCGTGATTCCTGCGGCTTCTGAGCTCCTGTCAATACTCTCATTGCACAGAAATCTGTGGTACCTGGTTGCAGAAAGACATCGGTTTCGCCCAAAAAAAACTTATTTTGAGAAGTTTAATGTGTTGTTGCTGGGAGTTGAAGTGTCCATAGCCAGGTAAACTTTTTAAACAGATCAGTAAGGAGTTAACAAAACCAAGTTAATGTATTTTGATTCTAGCCCAGTCTGACCGTGACTTTTACCTGCCATGGCTAAACACTCTGGTCTCTCTGTTCTAGTACCAACTCAGACTTGGATCAAACCAGAGGGCAATGCCACGCTGACTGCCCTCTCAAATAACTACACTTTCACCCACAGACTATGCCACCCCATGGCATCTAGTAGAGGTGGGGGAACCGGTCTGCTCATGCCAAAGTATAGATGTAAAACAGCTGGAGCCCTCATATGACAACTCCCCCTACCAATCACACGTGGTCCTTTTAATTCCACCTCCTAAAATTATTTTTGCAGTCATCTTTCGCCCCCCCCCAAATCAGCTCGGACAATTCCTGGAGGAGTTTGATTTGCTCCTGTCATCCTTTTCCGAAGTTTGCACCCCTCTTTTCAACTGGAAAACCCCAAACAGCTGACTTCAAAAACCTGATAGCATCGTTTGACCTCAATTGACTTCCCACGCCAGCAAACCACAAGTCTGCTAACCAACTCGATCTTATCGACACACGCTACTGCTTCTCTCACCCACACTCCGGTAACCCCGCTGCAGTCATCCAATCGTTTCCTTGTCACTCTTTATCTTGATCTGATCGCACCAGACACGAAACCTCCTTCCTTGCTAACTGAGGAAGACTATGCCAAGTTCATTGCCTCTTACCACCCGACGACCTGTCCGCTAGATTCTATCCCCACCCATCTGTAGTCTTATCTCTTCATGCGCTGTTCATATCACCTACATGATCAACTCATCACTAATCTCCAGTAAATGTCCTACAGCTTATAAATAGGCTCGCATTTACCCCACAGTTTAGGAACCAAGTCTGAATCCTGCATTTCTGGAGAATTAATGTCTGGTTTAGTGCTAGATTTTATTAACCAATATATAAACACAACACGTTTGCTTTTGCTCCCATTTGTTATGAGATGAACAAAGATCTGAAACATTTTCCACATACAAAATACAGACACAAATTCCACATACACATATCCCAGATTTAGACAGATTTGTGCACAATATCTGAGCGAAATGGAATTTTTTATGTTATGGTTTTATTTTTAATTGTATATGATGTTTGCACTTGGCTCTGAATGCTGTAATTGACTGAACGAGGGCTAGTATGACTGCACTTCTGTTTGATTTTTTCCTCTTGTACGGATTGTAAACCTCACTTGTACCTCTGTTTCAAATCGTCTGCTAATTGACGAAATAGTTATCATAGTTGGAAATTGTAAATGCAAGCATCAAATAAGTCTGACCAGTCTTTTCCTGAATGTCCAATTGCGGTTCTGCCATGCTTAATAAAATGGTCATGTTTCCGTACTCTCACTTCTGTGTTCTCTTGGGGCTGTTCTCCCCCTCATGCACTGACATCGCTACTGACCTGTGCTAAGCAGGAGATCAATAGTCAATTCCATTTCGCAGCCTGCCTCTGACAGCCATTAGATAGGAGTAGATTGGATGCTTGTAAGTAGCAAGAGCGTGTGTCTGAGCTTATCTGACCCGTCCACCTTTGCTGTCTCGCTCTGTTTTCATCAAGTGCGCTGAGCCACTTTTCTGGGACTCGATGAACTTATGCAGAAAAATCCTCCTTTGTTTGCTTTGTTTGTGTGTGACCTGAACATTCCAGCTATTTCTTGGTCTCGATAGCTCCTGAAAATCGACAGATTTCTATTATTTTTACTTCGTATGTTGGTGTCTTTGTCTTGCTCCTCTGACCTTCTGGGATATAAAAGTATCCATCTAACGCATGCCGACAAATCTCAGCGGAAGCAGGAAAGCATAAAAGTTTTCCTCTCATGCTGCCGCCTAAATCCTGAGGATCAGGGGTCATTTTGTTCACTTTTCATACAGAAATAAGCAACAAAAAAATGAACAGTATAAATGTGAAGCGGTTTTACTAAGCAGGAGAACAATACAGAACTAAGTCATTTTTTTGCAGTAGCATTGATTAATATGATAACTTCGGGGTACTTTATAAATAATGTGCATTAAGAAAAAAAACAATATAATGTAAAAAACGTTTTACATACAGCAACAAGAAAATAAAAAAATGATTTAAATACAACTTTACAGTTGATTTATTATGCAACTGTACGTCAGCAAAATGAATAATTGTAAATGTAAACTGATGCATGCTATACATTATGTCTTTGTCATGTCATCCCTTCATCAGCATGTTCTGTGAAGCATTGTCCTTTAGAGTGTTAAACTAATGATATTTATCTTACATTTTAAACAAAAACATTGCTTTTATTTGCTTTTTTAACTGGAGAAAGAGGTTAACATCACAGAAAAGCTTTGTGTTTTCAGAACCCAAATACTGTGAAGAAAATATTAAACGTAATATTTCCATATCTATTTAGCAAAGATTAAAGTATTATTCTAATGGGATAACCTGGATTTTTTTCAGGTTTTATTTCCTGTCATGTTGTCAGACTTTCACATCGCTGTTGAATGATTGTGTCACTCCTGAGGTTTGCTTTTGCCAAGATTCAATAGATGCTGAACAAAAATGTTCACAAGACATCTAGAAATAATATTTAAATATTTATAAATAAATATTTAAATATCTGAAAACATATAAGCCAAATGACCGTTCTTGCAATGGATCCCACAGTGTTCACAATAATATCAAAGTTCATATGGTTGGAGTTTCTCTTTGTAAATACTTTCATGTTTAAAATGTTTTCCCAGTCTTCTAGCTCTGCGGTGTCTAAAGATCGAAAGATTATTTAGGAGATACCTAAATGAAGGTCCATTTACATGACAAGGAAGGATATTTTGTATTTTGTGTTTAGAAGAATGAAGTTGTGACAATGGATCTTGAATCCGATGTCCTGAGTTTCCAAGTTGGTGTGAGTGCCATGTTGAGTGTGTCTTTATCTCTGTGACCATCTGCAACGAACCAAAGTTATCCTCAAAGCTGCAAAATCAAGAACTGTTACATCACTACCTGTTTGCATCCGGTTAATAAATATTTTATCATACATTTCCACCAGTGTCCTGTCCCTTTCGGGACAGTTTGCAACACCACCCCTTTACATGGGGAAACACACATTGTTTGTTTTATTTGATTGTGATGAAATGTTTAATTGCAGTATTAAAATTAACCCTATGAGTGGGCTGATCGATACTTTACATATTAAAACTCTTACTCATATGTAATACAGAATTATTTGCGAGCGCTGTAAACACATACTTGAAATAAACATGCGCTTTATTTTAATGTGCTGCCTCCGCATCCATGGTCCAAGCACAATTATTGTGGGAACCTTTGAAGCAATGAATCATTTTTAATTATTGGAATAAAATTGTTTTTTAAAAAGCTTGTTTGTGAACCCGGAGAGATGGAGTCAAAAATGGATGAACCTGAATGTGACCTGAATAATATTTTATATATTTTAAGTATATTTTAAGTATTGTTTGTCTCCACCACTTTTCCAAACACCGCAGAAACACTTGAACATGACTGTTAGCATGTCAGTAGGAAATCCCACTGATACACCCGTAGCTGTTAAACCACACAGGGACCTCAGGTCTTACCACACTTCCTCTTTCAATCTGACAACCTTCAATCTGTGAGCAGCTTCTTTACATAAGAACCTAAAGATGCACTTTAGGAACAATTTTCATATTTCCAAAAGTTTCAGATACGTTTCTGACCACTGTGTCATTTGTTTAAGTACTATTTCCTTTCCTGTTCATCCCACTGCTATATGATTGGTCAAAAAATAATTCTAGATATAGATTCTTATAAAATACTTTGTTCTTTACATAGTTGAATGTGCTGACGACAATATCACATCAAATTATCAATAGAAATCAAATGTATTAACCCATGGAGTCCTGGGGTTGGAGTCACTCTCAAAATTAAAGTGGAAAAAATCCCTACAGGCTGATCCAACTTTGATGTAATCTTCTTTTAAAGGCTCCACATGCTGGATGGCCTAGCTCATCCGAAGTGCATTAAAAGTACAATAAAGGTATATAGACAAAGCTGGGTTCTGGGCTAGAGGAGGTGGTTTTGAAGTCTGATCTAAGGCCTCCAGTGGGAGAGTAAGCATTATGTAGATCAGATAAGATAAGAGGGAGCAATTATTAAATATTTAGAGATTTAAACACCAATAATTAGATTTAGAACTTTCCTGAATTCCTGCCACGAGGACTCTTGCTGCAGCATTTTGGGCGACGTGCAAACGAGCCCTTTGGGAGTTAGCGAAACCATAACGAAGGGAATTGCAATAGTTGAAGTCGTAACAACAGCAAGGATAGTGGTTAAATTTTAGCAAGAGATTAGATGGAAAATAAACCGGGCCCAATGACTTCACTAATCTGTTTGTCAAATTTCAGGCAATAATCTACCACCACGCCTAGATTCCATACTACAGATTATTTGGTATTACGATTGAATGTCCAGATGAATTAAGGGATCTCCTGAGGGATCCCCCGAACCTGTCCTAAAGCACCAACTTCTTCATAGTCTGTGGTGCATCGTGGAGTTGGTGGATCGAGACATGATGTTCCAGATGTGCTCTGGGACATCAAGGTCTGGGGAACAGTCAGGCCAATCCATAGCATCCATGTCTTCATCTTGCAGGGACATTTCATACACTCCAGAAACATGAGGTCTAGCATTGTCTTGCATTATGAATTTTGAATCTCCCATCCTTCCAAACCTTATTTGTCACTGTATATATATGGATCCTAAATGCATTTATTTGTTTTTATATCATTCCACAACACTGCTTTTCTTCATGAGTTGAATGTCAGAAAGACTGTTCTGTACTTTTGCTCAAGAGTCTTGATAGACGGTAGGAGCCTGATTGATTCAAAGCAACCTTTGTGTTTGTTTGTATGTCCTAAAGATGATGAAATTCTAAAGAGTTTTGACATATTAATTGTTGTGTTGTATTTTTTTTTTCATTACTGTCGTGATTTAGTTCTAATCATTAGTATATTAGTCTTTCTGTCCTGTAGTACGTTTCTTTTATTTTATCACATGTTGAAAGTTGGATTTGTATTGCCTTCACAGGTAGATATGAGTGTTCAATGGTCACATTCTCAAGGCCCTTACACACAAGACATTGGTGTGAAGCTGTAGTTTTCCATTCTCTGTTCTGGTTTATAATACCTGATAATTGTCATTTTAGAAAGACAAAGTAAGAATAAAACAACAAAGAGCTAGATAAGGCTAAACAGGGTCAGAGTTCCTGACGGAGCTCTGGATGAGTTACAATGGGCTAGAATCAGTATCTCACCACAAACATGATCAAATCCTTTTATTGTAATATCACTTCTTCTCCTGTCTGCTGATCTTCTCCTCTTTTTGGATCTTTAAGGCCTGCAAGTCATATACATAGTTGAGGATATCACCAGGAAAAAGATAATAAGAGAAATCCTATCAGATCTATCATTCTAAACACATCTCACCAACCTCATCAAATGAGCACTTTAACACCTCATTGTGTGCTCAGGTGTTTGTCATATTTTCATCAACCAGGATGTGCACATACAAACACTCAGGTCAGCATCATCATCAATAATGAGTGTGAATTAACAACACGCTAACTGCTGTGTTCTTGCAGATGGTATGGCATAGCATGTCAAAAAACTCAGTACAAATCAATTATGTAACCAAAACTATTGACTCTCCCTGTTCTAGCATTTTAAATACAGCTTAAGGAAGGTCAAGGAAAACAGTTTGACACCATGTATAATGAGCAGCTGGACAAAAATATACTAGAGGTATTTCATATTGCTTGGCGGGAACGTAACCTATCCTTGTCTTTTAGAAGAAAACAAACATAACTCCAGGTACTTACTTAAACAGTGTCTAAATTAAGGAACAATAAAGCCTGAACAAGTTCAGAGATTTCCCAGGATCACAGCAGTAATGACTTTATGGCCTACTTTGGTTCTAAAATCGACACTATTAGGGATAAAACTATAGCCATTCAGCCATCAGTTACACGATCACATCAGACTTCTCCCAGGAAAATCTGTGACAGTTTTCAGTCAGGATTTAGACTGTACCATAGTACAGAGAGTGCTCTCCTAAGAGTTACAAATGATAGGAGCTAAAAACTTTGTATCTAATAAATCAGAACACTATCTGAGATTTGATTGCTTTCTTTCCATCTCAAAATCATATCTAAATTACGGCCTATGCTCTCGTTGTCAAATGCAGAAATGTTAATCCATGCATTTATGACCTCAAGGTTGGATTATTGCAATACTTTATCGGGTGGTTGTTCTGCACGCTTACACCAAATTACAGTTAGTCCAAAATGCTTCAGCAAGAGTTCTTACAAGAACCAGGAGGTATGACCACATTACTCCGGTCCTGTCAACACTGCACTGGCTCCCTGTCAAACATCGTATAGATTTTAAAATCTTGCTTATTACTTACAAAGCCTTGAATGGTTTAGCACCTCAATATTTGAAAGAGCTCCTGTTACATTATAATCCTCTGCGTTCGCTACATTCTCAAAACTCAATGTGATAATATCTAGAATATCAAAATCAACCTATTCCTTTTCCTACTTGGTGCCTAAGCTGCTTTGATGCAATGTATTTTGTTTAAAGCTCTATATAAGTAAAGCTGACATTGACTTGACTTGGCAATTTTGAGACCTGGACTGAGACTTCAACGAAAAAAAGATTCTAAAACCTACATTTACCTTCTGATCCATATCGACAATTTTTGTTATTCTCCTGTAATGTGATTGCATGTGTGTGTGTGTGTGTGGGAAGGGTGTAATTGTAACAACTTTCTTAAAGGAAGCTTGTATTCTATTTTCAGTTATTTGTAAATCATGGACTTTGTCACATGCTGATTGCCAAATTAACAAATCCTTTGAGAGAGCATATCATCATCAAATGCAGTGGAAACTTTTAAGATTCTGTGTCACATCTCTGTATTATTGTACCACAAAATGACAATTAATTATTTTATGTTTTGAAGACTTTAAGAAAAGAGGACATGAAAGATTGAGCAAATCAGCTCCTTCCTCTTTAAACATGTTGCAAGAGTAGGATAAGATTTCACCACTATGGTAATCTAGAAAAAATGGAAAAGCGATAAATGATAAATTACATCTCTTAAGTAATCTACATGCACATAAAATAAAACAAGAACAATCCAGAAGAAAAGAGAATCTCTTTCCCGTTACAATGACGATGTGTGTATGTTTTGTGGAAGTTTATCTTCTGTGAAGCAAAAGTTTTCTGTTTTCAGGGAACTTACCATTTATAAAGCTGTCTGCTATATAAATTTGCCAGCACAACTCAAGATTTACTGCGATTCTGGGAATAAAATAAGATACTGTGTTAAACCTCATGGAAATGAACTAAGAAAATCTCAAAAAAATGAAAGTGGGTGGAAGTATAATTCAAAATGAGAAAAGTGCTAATTCATTTGTGTTGACAGGCATATCCAGTCTTAATGGGAATGACGGAAGGTGGATTTCAATATGATCTTATTTAACCAACTAATGATCCCAAAGGTGACCTCAAATATTTAGACCTCAAACTGTGATGGATGTTTAAAGAAAAATACACTTTGTTAGTTTAACTTTTAACTTGAGTTAATTTTTCTCAGCCTATTATCATGGCTTTAGACAAAAAATTGTAGTTCTTATACTTAAATATTAAATAAATTAAATATTAAAATATCTTAAGACACTTACCTTCTCAAATAAATGTACCTTCATCCAAGAGTTGTACATATTTGTTCAAAGAAACAAGACAAATATATGCAGTTAGAATTTGGGTCCCGAGAAACAGGTTTGGGAACGAGAGAGGTTCTGGGCCAGCATGTGTTTTGCTTACCTATGTACAATTTTTACTATGCATAATTATGCATAAACATCACAGGCTATATATCATTTAAAGAGGTCGTATTAACATTAATAACATAAACTCTTAATCAGGAGTAATATGGGTTTTTCCCAAAAGAGGTGTACTGAGGTATTTATAACCTCAGTACCTAGAGACAGTGCCAGAGTTTAATTTGTTCATTTGGTTTATTTATCGAGTGCTTTCCTACACACTCACAGCGGTTTACACTGTCAGGGGTATCTCCTCTTCCACCGACAGTTTGCAGCATCCACCTGAATGCCATCGTGCACCTGAACGCCACCACACGACAGCTATCCGGGGCAGAGGAGACAGAGCGAAGGAGCCAACCAGAGTCCAGGGTTCCATGAACCCCAAAAATCTCCACAGACCATGCTGTACTATGGCAGGCGTACAACTGTCTTACCTTGGCATGTGACGCCAGACCGATGGTCCATTTATTTTATAATGTTTTCATTCAAAAAACGTGTTTTGTATGATCTCTTAGTTTAAGTCAGTTCTAAAATTTTGTAAAGACACATCATTTACGGTATATAAAGCAGAATACTTAAATTAATTTCTTTTATCCAAAGTTGGAAAAAAGTATTCCCTGATGGCCTATTGGTTAGAGAATTTGAATCCTAACCCTTAGGCTTTGGGTTCAAGTCTCGGGCCGGCAATGCCATGACAATCCCTTGAGTAAGCACTTCACTTCAATTACTGTTATACTTTCATTAAACAATTCACTATTGTAACAAAATAATTTGTTTTTAAATGTGAAAGGCTTACATGACGTTTTAATCCAATATATACATTCCTATTTTGAACAGCCGATAAAGCGAGATGTGTAGAAGGGTTTCATAAGATGGTGACATTTCCTGCTGCTGTTAGCTTTTGGTTCAGGAGGAAAAGTACAAACCACAGAGGAACAAACAGTACAGTCCAAAGAAATCGTTCCTCACAACAGCCACATCAGTAGTTTCAATGTGATCCTCCACTCTCCAGATGCCTTTGAAACACTTTTCAGTATGTATTGGTTTTATATTCCATATTATGTCCTCATTAGAATACTTGCGTCTGCCTTTAATAATGTTGTTTAATAATGTCCGATTATATTGATCATAAGTTTGTTGTCTTGTAATTGAAATATGTTTTTTAGATGGAACTACAATTTATATTGATATATAACATTATAATATTTCTTAAACGTCTCCTCTCTTTCCTTTTGTATTACCAGCTCATTTAAAAACGTTCTAATTGTTGTGAGATAACTTAAAACACTACCAAATGGATAAGATGGAATGTTTTCTTTTTATTTCAGTGTCAAGAAACATGGCATCTATCAGTCTACCAATACTTGCCCTATGGATATACATGAAGGTCTTGTTAAAAGGTGAAAGATCTTTACGTTCTAATGATAATGAATATTATTTTACTGTTATTTAGGGTGAAAGAGGAACAAAATAACAAATATTTTTCCCTCATTGTCAGAAGATGGTTATCTTCTGTGAAGTTTCCACATGTTTTCTTAAAGATATTTGACAAACAAAGTTTTGGACTCCTGTAAACTAGACTTTATAAACACTTTGTCTGTTACAATATTTGTTCACTTCTGTCACTTTCGCTGTAATTGTCGGTTGTGTTTGCTGTTTGTGTGAAATCTCAGATTTATTAAACTCGAAACCAACGTTTTGGCTTTTCCCTGCTCTCTTCTATTTTTCAAAGTATAAAATATTTAACATTTTGATGTTACGCAATAGCTCGTCGCATATTTTGAAACCGGTTTTTTAGAGGAGTTTTTGGGAACATGTAACTCAATGCTTTTTCATCACATTAAGTGAGTGGGACTGTGTGATATGAGCTGAACTAATATCAGAATTTATTTATGAGAATGATTAAAACCCATGTTCATGTTTTAATACATTTCTTACCCGCAGCGGAACAAGTATCAGGATGTGGTGTGGTAAACACTTCTGCTTCTGTGGTGGCTGTTGGCTCATCCATATCAGCATCCTGCCACATCAACAACGACTGCCCGCTTACCAAAGGCAAACAGTTTCGGGTGGAATGGAAGATCAACAACCAGTTGGTCCCCAGCAATCTCACTTCCCAGGAGAGTAATGGGACGTATGCTGTACTTATTCCTCACATTCTGGGCAGGATCAATTGCCTCACTTGCAGAGTTTGTGTGGAAACCAACTGCCAAATAGTCGATGGAAGCTTCATCAAAGTGGAACGTAAGGAACATGTTATTATTTTTCCCTTATTGGGTTGAAACTAGAGTACTGTTGATGTATTGCAATTATGTGTACTAGAAAGCAAAGAATGATCTGCTAAGATGTTTATAAGTGATTCTGACAAGGTGTTCGAAAGGGGGGGGGCAAAAAAACATCTTATAAGGGTGTCATTGTCTCCCTGCCGCAGAAGAGCCACCTGAAATTTCCCATTGACCCATAATTGGGAACTCTGATAAGATCATATTGCAGCAACCAAGCATGCAAATGTATAGAGACATATACATTTGGCAGAAGCTTTTATCCCAAGCGACCGACAGAGGTGAACTATCACTGTGCCAACCATACCTAGACCCACCACACAGATAAGCATACCAACCATTTGACAAGACCCATATCTCAGCATCAGGGCATAGAACAGACATGGTAGAGTTTTGCCACAGCAAGCACCGTTCACATTATTTTTAAAACATCCACTTTCTTGTCATCTCTATGATACAGCCACAACATCTGTTGTATTTCTAAAACCTTGGTCAGGGTAAGGAAACATGGGATTCATTTTTCACATTCTATTCTTTTTTAATTTAGTTTAGGACCAAGAGTGTCAATTAAAATAAACATTTAATTAATTCACCACTTTAATAATTAAAACATAAAAATGTAAATAAATAAATCACTTTTAGAATTCAGACATTTATATTTATAATTGGGTAAATTTATGTTTCAAAGTATATGTTAACTAAAATAAGAGATTCATAAATAGACTTCAATACAGAGAGTGGTAGTATTCTAAAACCACAGCTGATTGGTTGGCCTCATGTGTGGACTTTTCTATTGGCAGACACTATTGACAAAGGGATGAAGAAAAGCTCTTTCAACACGTGATGTAAAATATGCATATAAATGATTAATTTATGTTCAGTCTGTTTTATCCTTACACATATTAAAACATGAATTAAACAAACAGTTTTAAATATTACATTATACGTTAAACTATATACATATAGTTACAGAACAAACTACAAAACTCTTTACTCATCCATGCAGCTAAACTGAACAGAACAAGGAGAGACGCTTTGAGTTTCTTCTGTTTTTATTCTATGAAACTAGCAGGAGACGGATCCAGTTGTCCAAGTAATCTAACTGATGGTGGATAAACACTAGAGGATGGAAATGCATTTTCATATTTTTAAAGAAGATTATGATTTTTAAGAGAATGACCCACAATGATAAGCTATTTATAATAAGCACTTCAATATTCCATCAATAATAGAAATTATGTTTTAGGATTTCACATGACATAAAGCAGTTAATGAAGTGATCCCTGGGCTTATGAAGTTGTTGCGGTGTACCCTGCAAACACAGACAGTGGGACAGTGGGCACATAACTTTCACTGGCTGTTCTTCCTGCTAGTTTCAGGTTTATTAGGACCAAATCCAAGGCAGAAGAGGGATGAGATTTCATAAAGACTATAAAAAATCATACATTTCCATGTCCCCTTTCTGCCAGTTAATGACATCAGGTTTTGGGTTTTGCTGAATGTAAAGAACATTAGATGTTTCATCTTCATATAATGGAATAAATCTGTCTGCTGCCACAATTTTTTAATTTTGGGTTTGGGTTTGCCACTGTTACATTTGTTGTTTTAAGATTTCTAAGGAAGTAAAATGTAGCGTTTATATGATGAGACATGTTTAGGGGTTTATTTAAAATAATGATTTTCATGATAGAAATGTTGGGTAGGTCATCCATTCTGCACATGTTTCAACTTCTGTCATTTCTATTTGAATCCAAAGATCCACCATCTATTCCGAAGAACTTAAGCTGTGCCATGACTTTTTCTCCATCTGGAATGCTGTGTCAATGGGATCCTGGTCAAGAAACGACAAATGATTCTACAACTTACACACTTCACACCAAAACCAGGTCTCTGTTCCTTTTCATTTTATCAAAGTGTTATCAGTCTCAGGCCATATTTTTTCAGGAATTAATTCAAATCATTGGGATTAGGAAGATAAAACTGTCGATGAATCTAGTTTGCAAAAGCAGCTTTTAAATTTATAGATGCTTTCATAATATCAGTAACGGCAATCCCAACTGTATCTGAACTGTGCTGTTTGTGTCAGAAATACATGAATGAAAATCTTGTATTTAAACGGTGGGAAAAGGCTATACGACAAATAATATTTATATGTGATCTTTAAGTATATATAAGAATGTGTTTGCAGCTGAGAGTGTCAATATGACCCTGTGTTGTAATTTGTGCCATTTGCAGTGATTCCACCAGAACCACTTCAAAAAGTTATGTTCTTGCTCCCGGGGTGCATTCCTACCAGATTCCACGAGTTGATATTCAACTTATATTTGAGATAGAGATTTATGTTGAGGTAGCAAATATCTTCTGGAACATCAGCTCTGAACACCTGCGGTTGGTGCCAATAGAAACAGGTACACAATATTGTGCTAATCTTCTGTCAAGTTTACGGGAATAATGTTGAATACAATATAGAAATGTTATTATCTGAAATCACAATTTTGCACCTTTTTACGTTGTGTTCGCTTTTCTCACAACTTCAGTTCTTTGCACAAGAAATACGCAATGACTAAGTACACAATAAAGATGCAGAAACTCAGCAGAAAGAGATACAACAGATACAGTAAGAGGCACAGAGAAGATGTTAACTCAGTGGTCAAACCTCAAATTTGTGAGGCTCCTCATTTTTCCTCTGAAACGGATGGCATCTGGCCCTCACACTTGCCCGTCTAGTACAAACGTTTCTCTTTGGCAAACCCTTGAGGGAAGTTGTGTAGAGTCTCTCTATTTTTAAATCACCCGGCTTTCTGCTGGGATAACATTTAACAGGAAGTCTACCTTCCCTGCGATTGCGTATTTCAGTTTCTTTGAGAAGGGTCTATCAGTCTGCTAGGGCTCGTACCAAACTGCTGTTTTCAAGGTCCTGTCCATGAGAAGTAGAATTGTTTTGTGCCAACTGTCACCCAAAGTCTATGGTATGAGGTAAAATTGTCCATCTTTCTCCAGAGTCTTCATCAACTTCATTTCTCTTATAGATAGATGGATGGATGGATGGATGGATGGATGGATGGATGGATGGATGGATGGATGGATGGATGGATGGATGGATGGATGGATGGATGGATGGATGGACAGATGAATGGACGGATGGATGGATGGACGGATGGATGGATGGATGGATGGATGGATGGATGGATGGATGGATGAATGGATGGATGGATGGATGGATGGATGGATGGATGGACGGATGAATGGATGGATGGATGGATGGATGGACAGATGGATGGATGGATGGATGGATGGATGGATGGATGGACAGATGAATGGACGGATGGATGGATGGATGGATGGATGGATGGATGGATGGATGGATGAATGGATGGATGGATGGATGGATGGATGGATGGATGAATGGATGGATGGACAGATGAATGGATGAATGGATGGATGGATGGACAGATGAATGGATGGATGGATGGATGGATGGATGGATGGATGGATGGATGGATGGATGGATTAATGGATGGATGGATGGATTGATGGATGGACTGATAGACAGATTTGGCAAAAAGATTCAGGATGGTTTAAGGAGCACATATACAAGTTTTACATGTTGACTGGCCTCAAAATTTGTAGATTGTGCTAAACAAACAAGTCCAATCCCTCTCAAATCCCAGGAATGAAAGGATCTGCTGCTAACATCTTAATTTCAGCTACCACAGCCCAACTTCAGGGGTCAAGTGGAGTCCATGTCCTGATGGGGCAAGGCTGTAAAAGTAAATGTAAATGTTTTGCCAGAGATCTGTATATCATCGTTTTTTTTAAAAACATACTTTTCCAACCTCAATAGGCAGACTTGTCAAATTTCCCCAAATTTGATGAAAATCCTCTAGAGACAGTGCTGACCAAAAGTTCATTAAAGATTTCTCACAGACAAAGTTTCAGTACAGTTTTCACAACCACTAGTATCCTTTAAAAAACGTTCATGATATTTATCTATATGAAATTTCTTGACCAGCCGTTGTGGCCATTGGGCATTTTGGAAACTGTCGTAAAAGTTTGTATTGTAGGAATGCAATGACCTATCACTAAAATACCTACTATATATTGTACTATATATTTTATCACGACCATATCCTGAAAGAAATTTTAGGCGGAAACCCAAAGTTGTTAAAAGATATACAAATATTTATGAAAATGCTATGAAAAATTCTACGTAATGTCATTTGACATACATTTCTATATTAGATGGCTCGAACCAAGAACTCCTCCTACATTCTCCTGTTCCATTCGCATGAAATTTGATATATAAACTTTAGAGACAGTACTGACTAAAAGGTGATCCAAGCTTTCTTATTGTTTACATGGTTTTCCTATATGTCAACTAATTAAAAGGTGAGCATACCAAAGGACCATAAAGCGATAACTTCATAAACTTATTGTATTGACTGTGTTGACAAGACACTTGGTATGTACCATCACGGTAATATCTGTGTTACTCCAAATAAGTTAGTGTGTACACGTATTGTGAATACTCAGTCAGCTCAACAAGAAGTAACTTTAAATTCATTGTTTTTCAGCCATGTACGGCCCTCCTGAGATTCAGAGCATTGAAGCATATAACTTTGGATGTTTCAAGTACAGATGGAGTCTTCCAGAGTCTCAGAGTTGGGTGAAAATGACCTGCACTGTTGAGTTAAGTCTGAAAGAAGTGGACAACAAGCTAGGAAAAGAGTTGGTGAGCTAATGCTTTTGACTATAATATTTCAAATCTATAATTAAGGTGACTAGAAGTACTTCTCAGTTATGGAAAAACATGTTTTGTCCTGTCCTTTTAATCCAATGTGTGTTTTTTGTGAATAATGAACATTTCCACTCTTAATTTCCACCCTTGTCGCTCACGACACCTGTGACATCTGCATTAGGGGGTGTCTGCTGGGCCTGCTTTAACCCCATTATTATCAATCTGGCTACATTATGTGGAATGAAATAGATTTATAAACTTGTAAGCAAGTTATCATGGAGTTTAATTTTTCGTTTTTTTTTTTTTCATTTTAGACAATTCAAAGAAGAGCATCATATCTATGTGGCTCCGTTAAGGTGTGCAGTCTCCTTCATTGGACCAATTACAGCACCAAAATTCGAGTTAGGTATTTCAATATATGGAGTGAATGGAGTGATCTAAAGGTAGCCACCACGCTTACAAAGGGTATGTAAAATTATCATTTATTGTTAACCTTGTACAGTTTTTTCTGAATTATTAAATCACTTAACCTTATTCTCCTAACCGAATGTCTTTTTCTGGGATGTCAAACTTATTTCCTGGAAAACCAGAGTTGAGCTTTTTTTCAGCCGATAAAGATATTCAGGTTTACCAATTTCCAATATTATTAGACTATTTAACACCTGCGGCCTAGTGGATTAAACTTCTGTCGGCCTCAAATTATTCTACAATACATGTATATTTGCTGTGTACTTTTAATGTTTAAAGTTAAAATCACTTCAGTAGCTCCATTGAGACATCATCATCATCATTATTAATATACTTTATGATCATGGAAAAAACTGGGGTTTAATGAACAGTGCTAAAATGTCCATATGCATCTAGACCTACATGTGCTATGTTCTTCTTCAGAAGTAGATCATGCATGGTAAGAGCCCAAGGGTGCTGATTGTGTACTGTGGACGCCTATGATCTAAACAGGCTTTCAAGATTTTAACTTTGTTGCAGATTATGAACCATCTGAAAGATGGGTATTCCATGTCTCTATTCTGCCACATCACAGAAAGTGCATATATGCAGCTCTATCTCCCTGTACATGAGCAACCAAGTCATCATCCTTTACATCAATTAAAGGGCATTGACATATATGTAAAAAAAGGGCAAAATCATGTCCATGAAAATTGTCATTGTATAATTGAAGTATTTTAAACCTTTATAAGAATTTTAATTAAATTCTTTAACACTGCATTCCCAAAAAACAGTTTTTTAATAGGCTTGTCAAAAAAGACCAATATTACCTGTATAGCACAAGGTGCAGGTAACAAATTAAACAAATTGGAAGTTCCTATTTTGAACACTGCGTACCAAAAGTGACTAGCCAGAACGGGGTCTAGTCCATCTCAGCCTGCCATTCTCATGGTCCGTATAAATGAAGGCATTAAGTCATTGTTAAAAACGGGCATATAGCGCATATGATATAAAAGAAGCACCAGAACAGATGCTTTCAAACCTCTCCTGCATACTCATGTGCCGATTGGTCTGCACGTTGAATCCAAATATACTTACTGTGCCAGTTGAATGGCTGTAACAGTTTAGACAGTTCAGTCTCTATCACATTATCCATTTAAATCTGCTTTCTGCACAGTTGGTAATCTGACCACAATATGTGCGTTAATCACGGACAAAAAGGTCTGAGTTTCCCACAAAAAGACAAACTTAACTGTTTTATTTGCTGGACCAGTTTAATCAGTTCTCATAAATTAAAATATTTTGTGCTACAATACAGTCAGCAAAGAAATTGAGCGATACTTAACTGTTAAGACGTAATGTGCTTCTCATCCAGTACACATTGTCGATTGAGGTTTTAAAGCCGATATCCAAATTACATAATTTCAATCAAATCTTGAATCAAATTCAATCATTAAATGCAGTTGTGTTCATGTTTAATTCAGTTGTGTTAAAGTTAATGGATTATCTCAATCACACGGTTCAAAATTCTGTGGATTTTTTCATATTTCTTCATTCTTGAAAAGACCTTCATGACAGGCCACTGGACTTTCCATACTGTCCTAAGTACAGAGCAGGAATGTGGAAACTTTGTTTGCACTGACACTGTTTCACGTGTAGTACATATATTTTTTAAATATTGTATTTGAAATTATGTTCGCATGTAATGTCAATTGAATAAGCTTCAATAACTATGGGAGTGGGTGATAAATGATGTTAGCTAATATCTTCTTTATACTTTTAATAACCCTGCTTCACAAAGTATAGTATTATTAAGTGCTATTAAAAATGAGCAGGACGAGTATGAGGAAGAGATGTTGAAGAGATGAGGTGGTACTAATGAGGAAATATAAAGCATTGGTTATGAGGACTAAAAGAAGAAGTAAGAGATGGTGGTGAGAAGGTGAAGTATGAGGAAGAACAGATCAATTAAGGCAATGGACCTTGCCTGTGGTGTGATAAGTGTGAAGGGTTGTCAAGAGGTTTTTGGAGGAGTTTGTTGTATTGAAGCCAAATTGTGATTTGATTTGACCCCTTCAAATCAGTACTAGCAGTATTGTTCCTCTCTTCTTTTTCAGCTCCATCTGGCCATCTGGACACATGGCTCAAAGTACCAGATGATGGTGAGGTCGCACAGCTTTATTGGAAAGTAAGAGCGCCTTTACCAACCTTCCTTGGAAAATGATTATATACTTCTTGGGTTATATACATTTATAGGTTACAATATGTATATGTTGTAAAAATCTTCATCAAATATGTTTATTGTATTGAATGCAAAACAAATGGCCGCACCAGAAGCGATCATGTCTCCATGTTGGTATGGCCAACCAACAGAGAAATGAATGCTCTAAAATCTAGTCTTACAGTGTACCAGGCATACTACTAGTTTTTAGTTTCTCATTATAAACTAGTTTAATCACATTTTCTATATTTCTGTAATTAGTAACTGCAGAAATACGTTCCGTTTTAAACTTTTGAATGCCTTATTTGTATTTATATGTTGACAATATGAAGTGTTAAGCAGGTGATAAAGTATAAATGAAACAGTAGATTTAAAAAGATTTTTTTCGTGTAAAACCAATAAAACTATTCAACATTAAGCCTACAATACTTTCTGTTTAGCTGATATCCGTTAAAATGAAAACTGATAAAACATGATAATTCGGAAATCTAAATACTGTATATGTTCTTAAAATTATGAGGCTCTTTATCTAAACATTTACAAATATGCCAGTACAACAGTGTGCAAGATACATTCACCTATCCACATATGCCACTACTTTGCCCAAAATGAATATAGGAAAAACCAGGAGTAACAATCCATCATTCAAACATACATGAAAATAAAAGATTCATACTCCTGACCTTTGTAATGATAACAATCCTTTACGAGTTGTCCTACATAACTTAAGGGATAATCCACAGTTATCTGTGTGTTAAATGGTAATAATTCATTATGTGGAGGCTGTGGATCAGCCCATTTATACCATGGTCAATTTCCAATATAAGTTGTTATTATTGTTTGCATTGTTTATGTGAATTGAAATGTAATCAAACAGACTTTAACCAGCCTTGTGTAGAACAGTTTAATGCACACCTTTCAGCCAATCGGAATTTAGTATTCATGCACCATGGTATCATTGTATTTAACCTGGAAGGTGCACTTTAACTCATCATCTCATTTCAGCCCTCACAAAAGTTTCATGCCAATGGCTGGATTACATCTTACACTGTTGAATCAAAGGAACCGAAACAGACTTTATGTGTTACAAGAGAAAACCACTGCTCTTTCAAGCTCAGAAAGTGGATTCGTAAGGTCTACGTCACGGCCTGTAATGCAAACGGCAGCTCCAGCCCTACTGAAGTGAAAGTTTATCAGAAGAAAGGTATCTAGAATTCCTGTCCCAAAGTCTGCTATTTGTTAAGGCAGTCTACTTTTAAAAAGCAATGGTAATAATCCCACACAATGCTTGACTGTTATGTTTTTTAGGACTGGAACCTGTCTCTAACATAAGTGTGCATCCTCAGTCCCAGAGCTCAATGTATATTGTGTGGGAAAGATCCGTGTCTTCTCATGTCGTTGGATACGTGTTGGAGTGGAGATCTCTCAGCGAGACACCTGAAGACAAACTCTTCTTTACACTGCTTGACAAGAATCAATCCAGTACTGTAATAACAGGTATCGGAATATAAAATTAAAATATTATCAAAACTTCAAATGTTTTACATTAATCTCAATCTCAACACAAGAGGATTAGACACATACTCAAATGTCTGTTAAAGGTCTTGAAAACATCTGCTGTGTTAAATCATCTGCCAAACGTTTTATAAAGAACAACGATTAACTCTAAATCATGAACCTCTTACAGACATCTTCCTGAAAGCAGACGTCTCAAAGATGTATTACAAATCGCTTTTACTTTATTTGTGCTTTTTATTTACTTGTACACTATCAATTTACAAGCTGCTTTCATCCAATCAAATGTAAGGGCGTTTAAAACTTTGTCAAACTTCATTCTGTATCGCATTTGCTTGCTTACAAGTAGAATCAAAGCTAAGGGAAGAGAAAAAATTAACAAAAAGAAAAAAATCATATTTTGTAATACGTATAACCGAGCCAGGACGAATAAAAAAATATAAAGGAACTAAAAACAGACAGGGTTTGAAAACAGACACTCTTTTAAATATTAACAACCTGATGGACTGCTTAAAAACAGGAACATTATGTACGTCATGAAATGTAATTTTCAGGACATCACAATACCAATTCTTTAAAAGTTCAATAACACTACGGATGTTTTGTTGTAAATTTCAGGGTTCGAGCCCTACAAGCCTTATGACATCTCCATTTATCCCAAGTACATGGAAGGAATTGGACGAAGTCTTACCGTAACAGCATACAGCAGTGAGAAAGGTTTGTATCTTTTCAGGAACGTGTTTTTAAAGCTTTGTTGTATTTCTAAAATCATTTGCACCCTCCTTTAGATATGATGGGCATTTCTTAAGACAATTCCTTGAATATTTTGTTTTGTATGGAGAATAAAGCACTTTCCCTTACAACGCAACAATAAAAGTTCATCTTATAATAGACCACCATCGTTATCATAGATGAGATCCATGTCCAGTTTCTCTTTGAATGTCCATTTTCCCAAGTAAAAATGTCTTAAGGAAAGATTAATTAAGCATAGTTGGATCTTTAAATGTATGGGCTGAGTTATTTTGTGCCTTGGTTTTAGGAGAGGGTGGCATGCACTGAAGCTCCTATAAAATAAACTGTAAAATGAAGCTGAACACTGATAAAATACTTCCCTCTGGTGGCTTGATATTGCTCAAGCATACAAATAACATGTTCTCATTTCAGCACCCTCTGTGACACCAGAATTGATGTTGGGAGACATTCATTCTTCATTTGTCCACCTTTTGTGGGATGAAATTCCTCTCGAGCAGAGAAATGGCATCATTCGAGGATATACCATTTATTTCTGGGATGAAAGACACAACCTACAAAGTATTTCTGGATTCAAAGTTGGTCGTAGGATTTTATTTGTGCTGTTATGAGTGTTTTATTAACCAGCGTTTCTATTCTCTTTTAAGTTCTATGGACCCAGAAGACGGATATGTTGGTGAGACATCTTCAGCCTCTGTCCAGATATAATGCCCTTATATCAGTGCATACACATGGTGGGAGTGTGAACGGATCTGCTGTGACTTTCAAAACTCCACAATTGGGTAAATACTGTATACATATATACATATGTGTATATGACAATAAGATGATGATGATGTGATAATTGTGTTTGCAGGTGGATTTGAAATGGTGCTTTTGGTGATTCCTGTATGCGTTGGATTTTCTTTGCTTATCCTCATCACTGTGTTTACATGTCTCAATAAACACAAGCGCTTGAAGATGTGTTTATGGCCTATCATTCCTGATCCTGCCAACAGCAGCATTAGAAGATGGACAACCACGGACTCGCTGCAGGTACCAATGTTCAACAGTATCAGGAGTAACTCGAATACTAGGAGAATACTTATTGGTTTTTTACAACTGAAATGAGTACTTGCTGGATGTTTGGTCGCAAATTGTTCACAAGTAGATAAAACCTGGTCACACTGAATGTACACGATATTTACCTTCATGAATTCTTAAACACTTTGACTTCTGGTTCCAACTCTACCAATCAAACTGTCTGCTAAATATACATTCCCCTTTTGTTTTTCAAGGGTATGCCCCCCTTTAAGGAGGACAAGGACCCGGTGATGGTGTATCTGTCTCATTTCAGTATACTGGATCTCTCTGACAATGAGCCATGCAACAGTGATTATGTTAAAGACAACATATGGTCTCATGAAGGTGACAGCCATGAAGAACACAGACACAACTTATTCCCGACCTCACAGCAGGACACAGACTCTGTCCCTTACGCCACTGTTTTGTTTAGCCCTCCGTATCAGAACCAGACGGCCTCTCCACCTGTCTACCTACGCTCTGAGTCCACTCAGCCGCTCCTGGGGGTGGAAGATCCTGGTAGTCCCCCACCATACGAGAATATGGCAGAAGATGTTTCTGTGGCTTACTTTTTCATGGAGATCCCTCAGGCGTCCACTGGGAATGAAGCACTTTGGGAAGAATTTCCAATGCTGAGATCCTTACAGAACAACAACACAGACCAGATTTAAACTCAACATTTTTTTTCATTATGTGCTTTCATCTGAGTTGTATTTTGCATTGTGGAATTAGATTTGTTGTATGAAAGGAAAACAAACAGTTGCTCCTATAAGAATTTGGACACAGATTTGTATGTATGTGCGTTTTTCTGAAGATGCAATTGGCTTCATTGCTATTCATTGTTAAAATTTCCTAAAAATGTAATCTTCAATTTCTCTGCCCAACAATTCTACCTAAATTAGGTAGTCAACCTAATTTCCTATTACCACCTTATATCTGTACAGCAAGACAATATCATGCAGCAAATCTTACCTGTCACAGATAACAAATATACCACCAGGTACGAAGATACTGTATTGGGTCCATGTTCATTTGTAAATGTAGCTCAAATATTAATCAAACAATACTGGCTAAAAATAATCAGTACTACTTATAATAATTGTATTTTAACTTTTATCAATGATTTCTTATTTTTTGTAAAAACTTCGGCTGACTACTTACATTGCACTGAGATATCACATAGATGGCATTGCTTGAAGTGTGTTCTTTTTTACTGTACAGTATTTTTAATTATTACACATTAAAATGATGTGGAAGATCTACAATTGAAATGTAGATTACTCTGTCACTTGGATTTGAGACATTATCTCTGTAGTTACATAACCTACTTTTGTCTATTAACTTTTTATGATGGCCTAAATGATGAGATAAATGTATGTGACCAACTATGTAGCCTTCTACAAAGAATAAAAATGTAATGAAACACACCGACCCGCCACTTTATAATTTACATCTGTTATACAAAAAGCTATTCAGCCAATCACATGGCACCAACTCAATGCATTTAGGCATCTTTATGTGGTAAACAGGACTTATTTAAACGGAGAATAAGAATTGGGAAAAATTTGGGATCTGAATGATTTTGAACATGGAATGGTTGTTGGAGCCAGACAAGCTTGTCTGAGTATTTCAAAAACTGCTGATGTACTTGATTTTACATGTATAACCCCTGCTATGGTTTAAAGAGAAATGTCCAGGTATGTGCTATTACGATGCCTTGATGATGTCAGAGGAGAATGGGAAGACTGGTTAGAGAGGATAGAAAATCAATGGTAACTCAAATAACCTCTTGTTCTAACCGAGGTGTCCAGAATACCATGCCACGTAGCAGATGGGCTACAGCAGTAGAAGACCACTCTATAGTCTGCTTCTTTCAGCTGTAACAGGGAACTGCTACAGTTAACACAGGCTCAACTAAATTATAAAAAAAGAAGATCAAAAACTTTGTCTGGTCTAATGAGTCTGGATTTCTGCTATGACATTCAGAAAGTGGGGTCTGAATTTGGTGTAAAGGGCACGGATCTATTTGCCTTGTCTCAGTGGTTAAGGCTTGTGGTGGTGGTGCATCATTGCTGACCATTTCTATCCTTCAATGACTTAAGTGTAACAATCTTCTGATGGCTGTATACTTCCAGCAGGATGTCTTGTGCCTAATATTACTTCTGCATTTGCTGAGACCAATGTTAGCTTTATATATATTTATATATGTTAGCCCATTATATATAAATGGTCAATAAATAATCATAGTTAATGGTCAAATTATCTTGATGGGTCATGAGAATTAACACACACCAATACCAGAAAGTAACTTCACATAATATAGATATAAACGATTGTTCCCTCCTAGAATAAGGCAGAAGACATGGGTAAATTGTAAAGATACAAATGTTTAATAAAGTGACCCAACATTGGTGGACTTTAGTTGATCATAAGGTCAAATCTACTGTTAATGGTCAACTCAGTACTTTATGTGAATCGAGTTAGAATGACTGAAATGTAGAAAAACCAAACAAAGCACAAAGAAACATTTCTTCCACCGAACTTATGAAAACAAAACAGGCAACAAGTGAAAAAGAAAGAAGAAATCACAATTTGTGTCTGTTAATAAATCCAATTCTATTTCTAAATGACACGAGAAGAAACAGACAAACAGCCCTTTGCAGTTACGTCGATGGCATCTGTATGGCAGTATAAGAGCATTAACATTTTTTGGATCCTTCTGTTAACCACATGATTCCATTACACCCACAATCAATGCTGTGGGAGTTGGATGCTTACAAGGCCATGATGAAAAATGTCAGCGTCACACTTGATATGCAGTGTCTGACTCTGCACTCAGGCTTCGAGGCTTGCTGTCTGAACCCACATGTGCTACAGACAAGAACTTGGATCGCTCCAGGCCGGTGTACATGTGCTTGTCTTTCCCAGCCAACTTCTGTCTGTGATGAGACACTTTCATGTGTTACTCAGTGAGGAACCTTGGTCAGCACTTCAGACGCTCAATTTCACACCAGGTGCTACTTGGGACCGTGATCTGTGTAAAACATTTGGTAAAGTCACCTTGTAACATCAAACTAGTTATATGTGTGTTTGATAACATTCACTAACCGTTAGTTCCCTGGCCGTGCCCTGTTTTTCCTACTGTAATAAATGCAGTGACACAAGGCCCGACTCCATCAAATCATTATCTGTCAACCAGCAACACTGGTGTTAAAGGGCTTGAGAGCAATTTAAGAAAGCCATTGTGAAATTCACAAGAAATTCACAAAAATGTTTGTAACATGACTTGGTGTAAGTTTTAAAAATCGAAATTTAAAACAAAAAAAAGATTTTCAAATGCTTAAACTGTCCTATATACAGCTTTATGAATATGTTGAGAAATTAAAAATGTATGAGAGTCTTACCTAAATAAATGTTATTGTAGTCTGAAAAATCAAATCAACAATTTCCATTGTTTGAAAGCAGCTTTACATGACATGTGTTACATTACATTTATTTAAAACGTATCAATGCAGAGTACACACCACACACAGCCAATTGAAAGACCCAAAGGATACAAAAGATGAAACACAAGCAATATATTATGAAAAAAGTCTATTTGGGGTACTAATGAATAGCATTAAACTATTATTAATAATAAGTGTAGAGACTTGTGGTGCCAGCTCAAAAGGGTAAGAAATCTCTCTCTCTCTCTGGAACGTTCTCTGCTTCAGTTCCTCGATGGTGGAACGATCTGCCTCTGGCTTAACGCTTGTCAGACTCGGTCTCTATCTTCAAAAAACTCCTAAAAACTCATCTTTTCCGGCTACATCTAACTCACTAACTCACTTCTTTTCTAACTACTCACTCCATCAAAAAAAATATTTATATTTTGTTACTTCTCTCTCTGTGTAACTCGGTAACATTGTTGTAGCACTTGTTCATCTATTGTTGTATCGGCTATTCACCGCTTCATTGTCTCCTCCACTATTGTAAGTCGCTTTGGATAAAAGCGTCTGCTAAATGACTAAATGTAAATGTAGTTAGAGCTGATGTAAGTACCTCCTGACAAGCAATTAAAGGGCAGAGGAGCTACAGCCAACGGTGGACAAAAGTTATTTGTAGTAAATCGAGTTGTTCCCCCCCAAAAAAAGTTTTCCTTCATCTGGCGAGACATTTTAAGGACACATAATCTGTTTAACACAACCAACTATGCCAAAAGACCATTTTTTGAAGTTGTCAGACGAGATGAGATAAATAAAAGATATCATGGAGAAATTCAGAGTAAATATTCCTTTATTTGAGCACATTCACCTGGCAGTAGAATATGTTTCATGGTTGTCTCTTGAATGCTGATCCTAAGTCACAAACATCAACAAATGTCACAAGGACTAGATTTACATACAAGTTCTGATCAACATCAGTTCTGGATAAGAAAATGACGTGTTTGTCCAGATGGTTTTTTGGCCCTTTTACAGTAATAAATTCTTAATATCAGTAAAAGAAATAGCACCTACGAGACTGTATTAATACTTACTCATATTCCATAAAAACACAACTATTTATATGGAAATGAAAGTTACCCTCAGCATGAAAAACAATCATACATGAACATCTGAACATAGGGCTTGAAAAGCTAGAAATTGTTGAGCTCCTGCAGCGTTGAATCCAGAGTGGCATGAATCTTGATATTCTCTTCTCTCGCTTTGGCAAGCCTCTCTTAAACACACAGAAACAGATTATGTCAGCATTACATATCAGAATGTCATTTTCAACTGTCTTCACAATGTAAATGTTGAGTAAATTATCAACCTCATAGATGCATTTACTATTGACTGAAAGCTCAGAGTACGGGTTTGAAGTTCTCTAGTGACATCACAACTACAGGAATTATAGTGAGACTTGTTTTTTAAATGTTTTACCTTCTAGGTCATCAATGGTCTTCTCAAGCTTGGACACTGATCTCTCAGCAAACTCTGCTCGAGTTTCAGCCTGATGCAAATCAGCAAACACGTTACAATATAAAAGAGGCTTACAAAGTGGGAAAAGAACAACAGACACACTTTAATAAAGGTATTGATATGAATGGTTGTTCACTTCTTTCAGTCGGCCAGTCAGGATCTTGATTTCCTCTTCGTATTTGTCCTCTTTATCCGAGTACTAGAAAAGAAAGAACGAGAATCAGAGACGAGCACAGGTGAGTGTTCTCCTTATTTATACTACATTAAACAGCAAAACAACAAAATAACATTTACAAAGTAAAACAACAGGTCAGACACGCAAAATGAATATAAACACTGAGAGCTTTTGAAATGACTGACAAGAGTGACCTCAGACACCACATAAACACGAAAGTCAAATTCACAGAGAAATGAAAATTCTGTCGCCATTTCATCTTTTCATTTCTAAACCATTTGTGTTTCTTTCTTTCACAGAACACAAAAAGTTGATATTTTAAAGAATGTTAAAAAACTAAAAGTGGTGGCACTTATTCACTTCTATTGTATGAAAACACAACTAAAGCTAGTGAATAGGTGTAATTTATCTTTCTTAAAATGCCTTCTTTTGTGTCCAAATAATACGAAACAAACACAAATGAAAGGTTACTTTCAGTTTTGATTGAACTATCCATAGCATCCATTTACAAACTATCTGAAACATATAACAAGCTAGTTTTATTTTGCATGTAGCGGGCATCTCACAGCATATCCCTCTCTCTTTCTATTCACAAGCTTCAAAACATTTGTGCAAAAACAGGAAGTGCATCTAGTAAAAGCCACAATCACAAACATCGCACCAAAAAGCCACA
>CM065668.1:2559063-2646563 GCA_033220385.1 Triplophysa yarkandensis
ACCACAGGAGATGTTTTCTACCGGCACCAAACCGCTGCTGATCTGATGTTGATGTCACATCTCTCTTGACTGATTGTCCTCATTTGGGTCTTTCAACCGGACCGCTGGAAAACCCCTCTTGACAAAACCTCCTCATGGAGAACATTGCTCCATTGGACCTTCCTGCATGTTTAATGTTTGCAAGAGCTTAGGGGACGGATGGCAAGAGAAGTTTACACTGACGGTGCCCTTCAGGAAACCATCTTCACCGCATGTAGTAATGGACCAACCATTCTCCTGAAGACAGTCACACCAAGCATGCTGAAACGAGTGTTTAAAGTGATCATCATAGGACCTAAAAACTCAACCTAGAACACTGTCTGAGGTTTGATGGCCGCTCTGTAAACTCTTCGTCATCGGTTAGGAGCCTAGGTGTGATATTTGATAGAAAACTCTCCTTAGAAAACCAAGCATTTTTAAACCTTTTATTTTTATTACCTCAAAAACATCAAATTAAGGCCTATGCTCTCAATATCAAATGCAGAAATGTTAATCCATGCATTTATGACCTCAAGGTTGGATTATTGTAAAGCTTTATTGGGTGGTTGTTCTGCACGCTTACACCAAATTACAGTAAGTCCAAAATGCTTCAGCAAGAGTTCTTACAAGAACCAGGAACTATGACCACATTACTCCGGTCCTGTCAATACTGCACTGGCTCCCTGTCAAACATCGTATAGATTTTAAAATCTTGCTTATTACTTACAAAGCCTTGAATGGTTTGGCACCTCAATACTTTAAAGAGCTCCTGTTACATTATAATCCTCCACGTTTGCTGCGTTCTCAAAACTCAATTTGATAATACCCAGAATATCAAAATCAACTGCGGGCGGCAGATCCTTTTCCTACTTTGGGCCTAAACTATGGAATAACCTAACTAAAAGTGTATGGGAGGCAGATACACCATTGCAGTTTAAATCTAGATTAAATACCCATCTCTTTAACCTGGCTTACACATAAAATACTAACACGCTTCCAATATTCAAATCCTTTAAAGGATTCTTAGGCTGCATTTATGTAAGAATTCCGGAACCGAGATCACTCTCCACACTACACCATATATCTGCTATAACTTTAGTAGAATGGCATCTACGCTAATATTGGTCTGTTTCTCCTTCACAGCTCTTCGGAGCCACCGGATCCAGTCTGTATCCAGATCAGATGGCATTTCATTCACCAGGATCCAGTGCGTATCCAGACCAGATTGTGGAGAAAGGACCTCTAGGGCCCGGAAGGACAGCGGAGACCAGGACGACTAGAACACCAGATGCAGATCCCTCACAAGACCTTGCCTCAGACGACCATCGGGATGGGACCACAGGAACAGATGATTCTTCTTCATTCTGCTGCAGTCTGGACCTGAACCGCTGGATTCGTCTGGTCAGAGGAGAACTGGTCCAACTGAGCCTGGTTTCTCCCAATTTTGTTGTCTTGATTTAATATGAACGCACAGACACCATTAAACTGAACAGAGATGACGTCCCCAAATTCAATAATATATTGCTTTTAACTATCATTAAGCATTATGACACACTGTTTTACTACTAAATGTGTTCAGCTGCTTTGATGCAATATATTTTATCTAAAGCGCTATATAAATAAAGCTGGTGTGACATTGACATCAACAACAGCTGTGGGGCTGTTCACTATTGAGTCATTTTTTGACAATTTCATTGCTCTTGGGATTTTTTGGGCTATAGTCCTAAACGTTTGATCAGCAGAAGATCGACCTGTTTAAGCTAAGATACATTTTTCAATTAATTATCAACTCTTTGTCTCTAGCTCCTGTGTCTTCTATTGGCATTTTAGAGCAGTCCCCACATCCTGATCCACGAGAGTAAAATGCAAATATTTCTAATATTTCCCTCAGTCTTAAGATGTTGAGGAGTGACTATCAAACCCATTTCTTGACTTGACACCAATAGTCTTTTTTGTTGTGACGAGTCCCTGCGGCAATTAGTTTTTGATTGTCCGAGGGATTTATTATTTTGAGGACAATATTTCTATATTTTTTCTACAAAAATAAGTCAGTGATAACAAGAGATATTAAAGCCATCATTTGTTATTTTGAACATAAAGCAAAACTGTCAACAATTTTGTCAACTTTATCATCTTAAATGGCAAACTCTTTATATTTAAAATTACTCTCAATATTTGTTTCTATGTGAATGTCTTGTTTGGGCCTGTAGTGTTGTGCGAAACCCTATTTTTTCTTCTTAAAATTATTATTAGTAAAAAGAAATGATGGGTAAATTCTGGCACACAGGATGTGCCTCATATATATTCTGTCATGATGTCTCATCAGGAAATGTATTGCTCTTAAAGTTGTTTTTTTGCCATTGCATTTAGTATATTATTAAATGCTCTCCTGCAAACATTGTACGATTAAAATTGGACCTGAAGACTTAAATGCACATGCCCAACTGCATTGTCTCCGAGGGCCACCATGTAGAGGTGGCACAGCAGTTCAAGTGCCCGCCAATGCTGGTTTTTGCCAAAAAATTCAGTCTTTGTTCTTCCACTTTATCCTTGGACCTTGCATTATTGATATCATATTTGTTGTATCTTACATTGTTAATCTACAGTTTTTATAAAGTGTATGATGTTTTCAATAAAAACAGAGAAAACCAATAAAAGTTGTGTTAGGGACTGCACATCCTAAAGTCATCATTTGAAACATATTATCATGGTTTATTGCAAATGTAAGCAAAATGTATGAATCTTCATGCTGTATGAATTTACTTTGTCCAAAATTCTTTTAAATATCTCCATTTGTGTTCAACACAATAAAGATAAATATGATTCTTTTAGCTCGATGTTAAGGTCATCATGGGTCCAACACTCTGCAACTGCCAGTTTTCATATGCTGAGAACAAAAATGATAATATACTCAGCTGTATACTGTCAAACTACCGAAGACCTCCAGCACCTTTATCCCCAAAACCAAATCAAAAAAGGAAAACATTGTTGTATCTATGAAAGATATTAACCTGTCAGATGTGCTGACCCAGTACTCTGTAATACAAAATCTGACTTTTGACAACACATCCTTGAACTTGTTCGTAGAAAAGATGTTTAAACAAAGACTAAAGCTTTTAAATGGTTTTATATAGATAAAGAGTAAAATAAAGTGACAACAAAGATGATTGCCTTCATATATTTTTTAAGAGAGTACATAAAAAAGTAAAAAATGCAAAATATAAACAAAATGCAGCTATGCTTTATCTATGATATGAGTTCACTGAAACATTCCAACCAAACTGTACACATACAGAATATCACTAATGAAACATTACACAAAACTTTAGTGTCATTTTCAAGTGGCCATTAGAATATTCCTGATCACTTCATTCAATTATTGATATCAACATCAACATTAGTTTTATATATATATAGCAAAAGAGAACCTCCACTTTTCATTGCTTATAGGAAATAACCAGTGTTGGGTTTAAGTATAGGCTTGTGTACTGCATTATAAGTCCTTTTCAAGGGCATTTTACATGCTACATATCATCATCTTGACAATATCCCATATTACCCCTCCCGCACCCCTCCCCCCAACATAACAGCAGACTGGACAGTATATGAGATTAATCTACAGATCAAAGTGAGCATTACAAATCCACATTTTATTTGGACCCAGGGTTTAAAATGTGTGCAGAATAACATGTGGAAACTGTCCTTCATTTCCAAAATTACAAAACAAAGTTGGTGAAATTATCAGAAAGTCTGTAGTTATTTCTCATGAAAGCTTCATCTAAAAACCTTAAAAAGCTACAGAATAGAGCTGTTCATGAATGGGCACCAGACAGGAAAGACTGGAAAACAACTGAGAGTCTGTGGCATGATCTGAAGATAGATAAGCAGCTAGACCGAGCGAGTAAAAGCTGCAGCAGCTGAAACAGGAACATTTTTTACTAGTTAGGTTGTTTTAGGTTGTGCTTGTCTGTAATTGCAATGATAAGACCACATTTTATGAGTTATCAATGCAAAAATCCAGATCTTTACAGATGTTTACAAACATGTTCTCACTTTTTGTAAAAATCCACAATTTAAATTAAACAAATCATCTAAAAAAGGCTAAATTGCCCTAACTACAATAATATCATGTAAATGTAATAGCATAAACATTATTTTACAGAAGGTTTGTGTGAAGGTTCTTAGTTGATCAGATGTTAACTGTGAGCTTCATTCCCGCACTCGCTCTCCTCTGGGATATCCTGCAGATCTGAACACACAAACCAGTGTAGTGAGAAGAGAGTACTGGAAATTCAGCCATTCAGTAAGCAAAGTCTTTATGAAATCTGACATGCAAGCAATATAAAGGAGAACTACTGTCTCTCACATTTCACATAAAACAATGAGGCCTTTAGTATACAGCACAAATTCTTCTCTTTTTTTCTTAGATTTCTTTAACATTTTCCTTAGGGACAGAGCTCAGAAAACAAAGCACACCTGAGCCCTAATTCTCAGAAATAAAGCAATGGAAGAAAGAAGACACTCACCTCTGGGACTGTCAGCTCGGGGAGATAAGACTGTCTCACCATTCTCCTGTACCCCTTTAGAATGATCTGTTGTATCATGTGAGGTCAGTGGTTCCCTTGCTTCTGTTGTGTCTTTTATCCGCTGCTTTTGAAATGGTTTTTCTGACTGATTTTGAGCGACTTTGTCACTCTTTTTGTGTTTATCCTGGGTGGCACGCAGTTGTATCACTTCCTCTTGTAGCAGGTTGTATTTGCGCTGCAGCTGTGCCAGATCTCCGTGTGTACCCACTGGACCGTCCCCCTCCAGCTGAGTGTTCCGGGACGGAGCATGAGCTGGTGTAGTGTGACTTGGATCTTCCAGCATGTACAGCTCAAGGAGCGAGTCCTGTCTTATCACTGCACCCTGAGAGAGAGACAGACCCTTCAAACAAGACTGTCCTCAAAAACAAAGCAAAAACCTGAAGCAGTAAACAAGTGATTCTTACCTGTAGAGCATGCAGCTGGGTGCTGAGGTTTACAAGTCTTTGGTGCACCTCCTGAAATACACACAAACATCAGTGTTAGGTGTGCACAGCTTAAAAAAAATGTTCTTTATTTTTTATACCAAATTGACATTTATCGTTTTGAAAGGAAAGGGGTGGAGAGGGGGTGCAGGATTTGTTCCAGACCTCAAGCCGGAATCTGAACTTGAATGGCCTCAGGCACAAGCTCAGACTAAAAATAAATATTTACCTCAGTTAAAGTCTTGTCCACTAGCTGGTTCCCATTCCTGTCCTGTAAAATCCATTAAATATTTCATTTAAATAAATGCCAGAGTAGCAGATGAGAACATTTTTCTGTCTTTTGTTTTACCTTGTCTGATACGCTGTTTTTGCAATGTGTTCCATTAACTGACATAACTCCATCTATTCGAAACAGCGGAGAAAGAAATTTGGTCAGATCTGTCAAGAGGCAAAATTATACATGTGCCAGCCCAGTGATAAGTTTTTATATTTATAATATACTACTAATAAATAAATATTTTATTCTTTCAGTTTTTTTAATTGGTTTTAAAATAATAAATTTACACGATGTGATTCTCACTCATTGTCCGTCAGCAACAATCAGCTTTAAGCTGCCCATAAAAACTTGATTTTTATGATTTTTACACAAAAGAGAACCAAATTAAAGAAATCGAGCAAAAATAAAATACATGTAAACATAAACATTTTGCATGTAAATGTGCAGTATATTTTACCTGTAGATTTAGAGATCAACGGTGCCTCTGTCTTTTCGCCGTTCAATCTGCTGGACTGTCGACGGTCATTGCTGGAATGCAACAGCACTTCACTCAGTCTGTCCACTGCATTTGTGAAGGAATAAACAATAAACAGAATGCCTCTCATTCATTTGCTATGTTCCTGATATGTTGAATAACATTTTTGCTCTCTTACCCTCGGCGATAGAATCATTCAGTAAGCGTTCAGCTTGGGGAGCATAGGGTGTATCTGCTCTGAATATATTTCTAGAGTTTGTGGGAATGGTAAGATTTTGACCTCCCATGGCCTCTGCTAGATCAGAAAATAGTGTCACTCTCTCTTGTAGCAGCTCCAAAACTTCACGATCCTTTTGCTGGATTTCAGCTAGAGAGAGAAGAAATGATGAAGATCAAAATCTGACAGCATTAAGACATAAGTGATTGTTGGCAAATTACACATTACAAACCTTTAAGTCTTCTCAACAAAGCTTTGTCCTCTGTTTCAATCAGAGGAAATTCGTCTCTTGATGGACAACTAAATATAAGAAGCAGAAAGATAAATTGAATCTTAGATTTAGACATTGCAGTGTTGTCTGAACATAAGGTGTCAACTGTTCAGTGATGACTGAACAATATGTGTCGACTGTGCAGCGATGACTGCACAATATGTGTAGACTGTGTATAGATATCTGTACAATATGTGTAGACTGTGTATAGATGTCTGGACATCAGGGGTTGATTTTGTAGTGTTATCTGAATAGGACAGGAATGACTAAATATTAGGTTTCGAACTATGCAGCAGTGAATGAATATTAGGTGTCGAATGTGCGATATGACTGTGCAGGAATTACTTAACTTTAGATGTAGAGCTATGCAACGATGAATGAACATAAGATGTCGACTGTGAAGGAATGACTGTACATTAGGTGTTGACTGTGCAGTGATGACCGAACGTAAGGTGTCCACTAGGCAGTGATGACTGAACATAATGTGTTTACTGTGCAGTGATGACTGAATGTTAGGCGTCGACTGTGCAGCAATGACTTAAAATAAGGTGTCAACCGTGCAGAGATGACCGAACGTAAGGTGTCCACTAGGCAGTGATGACTGAACATAATGTGTTTACTGTGCAGTGATGACTGAACGTTAAGTGTAGACTATGCTATGGTGACTGAAGTATGTTTCGACATGCAGTGAAAACTGAACATTATGTGTAAACTGTGCAGGAATTACTAAACATTAGGTGTCGACCATGCAGTTATGACTGAAAGTTATTTGTCGACTTTTCAGGAATGACAAAACATTAGGTGTCGAACATGAATTGATAATTAAATCAAAGGTGTCGACTGTGAAGTGCTGACTGAACGTTAGGTGTCACCATGCAGCGATGTCTGAAAGTTAGGTGTCGACTGTGAAGTGTTGACTGAAATTTAGGTGTCAACTATGGAGTGATGACTGAATGTTAGGTGTCAACTGTGCAGAAATGTCTGAAAGTTAGTTGTCAACTGAGCAGTGATGTCTGAAAGAAAGGTGACGACTATGCTGCGATGAATGAACGTAAGTTATCGACTGAGCATTGATGAATGAACGTTCGATGTCGACTGTGCTAGGTGTCAATTGAACAAGGATTACTGAATGTAAAGTGTTGACTGTTCAGCAATGACTAAATGTTAGGTGTCGACTGTGTCAATGTCAATGTCACCTTTATTTATATGGCGCTTTAGACAAGATACATTGCATCAAAGCAGCTGAACAACATTAATAAGTAAAACAGTTTGTCATGTCGCTTAATTATATACGTTGCAGCGATGACTGAAGGCTATGTGTTAACTGTGCAGTGATGACTGAATGTAAAGTGTTGACTGTTCAGCAATGATTAAATGTTCGGTGTCGACTATGCAGAACATAATGGTAATATGCAGATGGTGCAATAAAAATTTGGATTGATTCTGACTTGCTCACTGTCTGCTGAATGATTTTCATCCATGTTTTCCTGTCATCTTTGGAGGATGCGTGGAGTTCATACATCTCTGGAGGTGTGGAGTGACTGATGAGGAACATTCCTCTCTCTTGATTGGCTATATCTCTTACAATCAAATGTTGTAGGCACAGCACTGCTGGTTTGTCCTGTTAAAAACAATTTAATATATGTCATTTATGGATGCATATGACATGAGTTATCATGTAAAATGGGTTGGAAAAAAACGTGACCCACCAAACAGGGAAAAATGTATTTTTGGTCTTTCTCCTGCATGAACACGAGGACGTCTGTCATTAACAAAACATGAACATCTATGGAAAAAAATATGGGGTTACTGATCATCTTGCCCGAAATCATTGATATCTAAACTAAGCCAGATAGCATATCATAGCACACACACTACTAATGCAGTTTACCTTTGAGTCTGGATCCCTGAGCCGTCTTCCACAGCAAAGTTCCTTCATGAATGAGTCTTCGGCGGAGAAGCTCTCCTCCACAAAACACCCCACCCCCCTTAACCACAGTTTGAGCTCGCGGGTCCATACGGGACTGGATCTCTTGTAGCCGCTGTGCTCGCTCAAGTTCCTGAACTTGCTGATCCACAGAGCATAACAGATCCCGGATCAGGGCTAGAGACTCAACCAAAGACTTACTTTCTTCATCATTTCCTGAAAAGTCAAATGAGTTCATATTTTAAAACAAGAACCATAAGATCCTGAATATTGCCTGAAATAATAAATGTAATCTAAACCTAATAATACATTTGATGATGAACATCTATTCATTGAACAGAAGAACATTTTAAACATGTTTAAGTTATGATATTTTAACATGACCAAGCAAGCCAGACCTTTAGTGTTGTCCAGTATGCGCTGGATAAGCACAGGATATTTAGTGATACGCTGAGTGACAAGTAATATGCACTCTTGAACTCCATGTCGCCGAAGTAAAGAACCTCGGTTAACTCGCTTTAGAAAAACACAAGAAAATAAACAAATTAGCCAAATATTGCACAATAAAAATGAATTTCCATTGCATGTCTCATCTTTTATTTGGTGTTTACTTCAATTTTATTGGTTCTTCTTTCTTTTAACTCTTACCCGTATGAATTGCTGGAACTTCTTATCACGGGCCAGTAGCTCTTTATAGAGTTTGACAGATTTAAGGTGGCGACTGCAGAATTCCACATAGCACTTTCTCATCTCCTCAGCCTTCTGACCTGAAAACTAATGAACAACAACAACAACCCAGAGGTAAAAACTAATATTTCTAGTATGTCCAGCTTTTTGTAATGTAATGAAATCATGATTTGATTCTATTTTCTGGTTTTAGTTTTACAGCTACATTTTCAAACTCTGAAACAAAAGCCCTAGGTCATTTGAAATGTAAAAAATATTTGAAATATAGCGCAATAACACATGCAATTTATAGTGCTTCCTACTTAGTTTATGCTGCTTTCTATTTAACATTTTTGGAGCTAGCCTGATGTAGCTACTATGTGAAGGATATAGAAGATTTTTCATGAAAGTTTAATTCTCAGGGAACTCCTTCCTTTCTCTGCAATGTGACATGCATGAAGCTCACCTGCTCCACCAGAATATCTCCCAGCTGCTGGATGGTGAAGTTACGGTTGCTGCCAGGTGCCAAGCTGTGGTTTCTCCGGGCTAGAAGCAGGCTCAAGAAGCGTGAGTGGACTGCAAGCAGCTGGTCCAAGCAGGGCAAAATAGCATGAACTACACCCAACTCCAACATCAGCTCCTCCAGCATCCCTCTGCGAAACACTCCCTCCATTATCCGCAGTGTCCGCACGTGGTTAAATTCTGTCTGAATCAGCTCTGAGAGAGAGAGAGACACATCCCAACTCTTAATCCAAATATTCAACAACTCTATATGCAGATTGATATTTTGATACAAGCTGGGGGGCCAGTCGTGGCCTGGTTGTTTGAGTGTTGGATGATCAAGATGATCCCAAGGTCGCTGGTTCGATAATTTGTACCAGTGGGAATCCCATTACTGAGGTGAGACCCTTGAGCAAGACACCGCTCCTCCCAACTACTCTTTGAGAGCCGAAGCTTGGTTGCCCACTTCTCCAAGTGTGTTTTCACAGTGTTTGTGTGTTCACTTACTGTGTGTGTACAATGGGATGGGTTATATGCAGAGCACAAATTCCAAGTATGGGTCACCATACTTGGCCACCCGACACGTCACATCACGTCACTTCACTTAATTTGTTTGTTGTGTCTGTTACTTATTATGTTTCCTAACAAAGAGGCTGTTTCCACAAAAAACTAAACATGGTTTTCAACTTAAATGGAATACTTCATACATTTACATGAGAACAATACTTTTGGTGACTGTTAACTCTAAAGCAATTGATTTTTTTTATCTGACCTCATACACATGCATGAAATAATGCATTTAATCTGTAGGCATGTGTGTGTCGCTCCAAAATAACAATAGCAGCCGTGCTTGAGCTGCATGACATCGTTTGTATCATTTCTCAAACAAAACATAGATTTACCGCAACATCACAACCAGCAGAGATTACTCAAATCCAGTGAGATTTTTGTATGAATAAGAAGTGTGACAAAAGCACTTCTTCCAAACAGAGACCTTTAAAGAGTCTTTAAAATAGTTTGTGAAGTGATGTGTAGCCAATGTGGTTTCCTATACTTGGAATTTTTGCTCTGCATTTATCCCATCTAAGTACAGACACACAATAATTGAACACACACCCGGGGCAGCGCACATAGCTGCGGTGCCCCGGGAGCAGTTGGAGGAAGTCAGGGATTCAGCCCAGTCGTTGTATTGAAGGTGAAGGAGTGTTGGTCATTCACTACCGCCATCTACAAGTCCCGCTGGTACAGAGAATTGAACCAGCAACCTAGGGGATTACGAGTCAAACACTCTTAATTCATGAGATAATTAAAGTTTTATGAGATAATTAAAGTCTTTGAAAAACTGAAACTAACCCCATTCAGAACAACTGTGTCCATCTAAGTGAGTGTAAATGGACTGGTCCGTATCTTACCATATATGACATCTTGTCTCTTTATTACGTCTTTTCGATGAGACTGCAGATATGATGAGTCCACAGCTAGACTCCAGGAGTCTGCCTCAAAGTCTTTCCCATCCTTCTTCAACTCCTCAAGCATTGGTGCATAATACATCTCTCCTGTGGAAGCGAGAACACATATTTTTGGCAAACTGCATACAATCTCACAATGATTATGTAAATTTTCTAAAAAGTTGGCAAGTGTGTAGTTTTTATAAATCTAAACCTATAATTCATTCCCATAAAAACAGGTTTAATCACAAGACTGACGTCCTTGGGTCTAATAAGTAGTAAATAGTGTACTAAAGTTTAAGAGTTATGGCTTTTAAAAACCTCTTAAACGCTATATCCCTTAGTATGCTATTAGATACTGATTACCATACTGTCCTGAATATAACGTGACTTTGGATATGAGACAACCATATCTTGTCTTGTACAAAGAAAACCCATTTACTTAAAAATAATGAATACAGAATATTTGATTGTACTGTACATATATTGCAGTTAATGTTAAACGTCTCTTACCAAAATGTTCTAAACAAACAAGTGTAATCTTAAGTCTTGCAATCTCCCTAACAGAAGCATTTTTAAGAGTAAACTATTTTATCACTTGTATTTTCTAGTACAGCCTATTTGAGACAATAGGGTAGATTACTACCGCGTAAATGCAGCACAAGCATCTGTTCTACATATCTTCTTGCATAACTACATATTAAGAATGACACAGTATTCCAAACTCCAACAACTATTCTCCTTATTTTACCTTGGTAGGGAATGGTACATTACCTGAGTTTAAACATTTTTTTTTTAATGTTGTATTGCCCACAAAATGTAGTTTTATAAAATTAGCTAATAATTGAGTTTTGCATGACTGGAAATAAGTATAGATTCTCTCCTTCTTTTTCTACTTAAAATGTCTTTACTTGTACTGCACCTTCATCATGGAGGGACTCCATTGACATGGTTCTGTTCCTAAAGTTCAAGGAGTCTGTGGAGTGAGACAGAATCCTCCGGAGTCCGAGAGGAGAGTCATCGTTCAGACCTCTGTGAGAAAAACATTAAAAGTGCAAACATCAGCTGTCAAAATATAACATGGCAATACAGATTTTTATAATTAAATATAACTATGCAGTGCATAAGACTTTTTAATGGCTAAATTAGATTTTAGATATATTTAAGATTCCTATAATATTAAATGTTTTGGCAAAAGGTAGTAAGTTCATCTGTTGTGATGTATATTTTGACATTGTTATGTTGCCACCAAACTGACAGAAATATTGCCACAGTAAAATTCTAGTTTAAATCGCAAACATGGACAAGCGGGTCTAGGATCCGTTTAAGACAGTCATACCCTGCGATGTTATTTGTGGAAACGCTCTTGTTGAGGGACAGGCTGGAGCGTCCTTTACGGGAACCGAGTAGAGACTGTCGTAGTGTCTCTGACGGATAGATGGCCGAACTAGGCCTCTCCTTCAGTATTGTGTCTGAAAAGAGAAAAACATCATGAATGTATAGATATCAATAACTAACTGTTTATTATTAAACTATTAAAGCTCCAGTTCACATGTTAAGCGGTGGTCAGTAGTTTCCTGCACAATATAAGGATTAAATATGCAACTTTCAGGGAACAAATGACAACAAATTATTGAACTAGAGTACAATAAAAGCACTCACTTTTGCTGCGGAGCGCCACATTTTGTAAAGCTGTTGTGTTCCTGCCCAACGCCAGCCTTTGTTGCTGCAAATTATGCATTGGGTCATTCATATGGAGTCATTAAATTTTCACATATATTTAAAAGATTCTGACGTCAAAACCTTTTTCAAATTTGCCATATTTGATTTGCGAGCCGTGTTAGTGTCTAAGCACAGGCCAAATGGGCATGTCCAGCATTATGAACAAGACATTAAAATACGCTCAGATTTTTGTCATTAATAAACTGTACCAACTGTTTACATGATAAAAACTTTTATGTTAATAGTATTTAAACATTAAAAAATATCAGTCTATGTTTTTTTGCTTTAAAAATATAAATAAACCTGTGTTATCTTCTTAAGATTCATGTGAATTATTATGTACAAACCGAGAGCAATAATATCCAAAACATGACAATGGGTTAGGTCTTGCATTGTTATTTTAATGAGCCCATATTTGAGTATAATGTAGCATTATAGATGTGAGAATCCTGAAAATAGCACTTACATGACCATGAAAAAACAAGGACTTAAAAGAAAAACAATGCTCTACAAGACCTCACATGTGTGTTTGAACCACATAGTGTTGAAATCTATATTATAAGTATACTAAAAACCTTCGGTAATTTCATGGCAAGGGTGACATTTTTATAGAATGCAATTTTTTTATGCAATGCACCTCTGCCCCTAAGTTATTGACTAATATCTTTCTATTAAACCATATTTTCTCATCATCCTCTTACCTTCTGCTTCATTTTGGCACAGTTTGCCAGTGAGTCCCGGCAGCGATTATGGATGGTCACATTGCAAGCTGGAAACACACAAAAATAATATTTTTAATAATATGCATAAAGTAATAACAACAATAATATAAATCCTTAAAATATGGAAAAGCCCTCGAAAAATACTTCTTATCCAAGGTAAAGTACTTTCATTAGTACTTTGCATCTATAATAGGAGCTTTATCCAATCTCCCACACTTGCCGTCTTTGAACTTCAACACTTGCAAACTCTAATCTATGCAGTAGTTTATTCCTCTGAATGTTCAGCTTTATTAGATCTGTGACAGGTTATGGTTCTTGCTTCTAGATTCTTTATTATTGAGCTTTGTTATATTCGTTATAAAAGCTTTTCATAACGAAAAAGATTCTTTCAAAGTCACAGCTTTGTAGAGTTTTGTACAGAGCCTAATCATTTGAAAATGCCAGTCTGTCTGAGCAGCTGGTTGAAAGAAGAGTGGACTGTAAAACTGGCTGACAGAAGGCTTGTTGCACAGATGCGGTTCACTCTTTCTCTTAACATATTTTATGGCATTCCATTTCTAATGTTCAATTCCTTTGAGTACAAATGATTCCAACAAACAATTGACAGGTAAACTATGTGTGACTTCAGCAGACAATATGTTGTAACAGATGCTTGTGTCTGCAGTTTATATTGATGCATTGGTCAATGTCAAACACTCCCTGGAGAATGAGGTTGTTGAACACTTAATACTAGTGGTTAAGATTAGAGATTATTTCTAAAAGATTACAGATGCAATGATGTGCATTATATGATATTTAGGTCAATAATCAGTCTCAGTCTATAAGTTTTGTATTATTGTCTGGTAGATTAAAAACATATTTAGAGCAACAGCCTAATATTACATTTACATTTTGGCAACTAGCCAACAACTTTATGAATGAATCAAGCTAAGAATAATATATATTTATGTAATTAATAATACAATAATACCCTGTAGCATGTTTACGAGTTTGGCAGATTGGGTGTTAATCTGTCAAATGCTTCATTACACTTGATCCAGACTAAGATTATGGGTGTTACAGAGGAAGAGAGGATTCTGGGTGGCAGCTGTGCACGAAAGCAAAAAAGGAGCTTTTGACATAAAGAAACACCCTCCTCCACACACAGCCACACGCACACAGGCACACGCACGCACACACACACACACACACACACACACACACACACACACACACACACACACACACACACACACACACACACACACACGCACACACACACTGAATTTTAACAAAAGACTTCAAGCTGTGCACAATAAATCCGACCATTTTTGGTGCTCATATCAGATTAAACGCTTTACTTTACTGTAGGCCAATAGGAATCATTTTGGAAATACATTCTTTATAAATATATTATTATGAAAAAGACAATCTACCGTTAAACTTTTACAAAAATCTATATTATCTACTAATGGGTAGCAGTTTGTCATAAAGATTATTTGTCCTCTTTGACGAAATTTTCTTCGTACCTTGTTATGGAAAGACAGTTTACAGCGAGTTTTAATCTCTCTGCTCCCCTCCAGTGATAATATATTCATAGCACTAAAACACATCACCTCTTAATGACAACAATTTTTCACCTTCATCAGAATCAATATGTGACTTCTGCTCTGGGCTAAAGCTGCCTTTATCTACACTCTGTTATGCAGTATTCAGAGAGAGATAGACCTTCTCTAGCCCTCAGGATCTTCAGGATATCACACACTCAAGGACACAACTCAGTCTACGTCATTCAGCTTCTGTAAACTCATGGCAATATTACAGAAAACCTTTCTTCAAGAGACATTTGATATCATAGTAGAGTGACATATATGAAGAACTTTTAATATAAATATATTTTACATTTACATTTACATTTAGTCATTTGGCAGATTTGCTAAATAAATCAATTTTATTCGTTTTCATGAAAATTACATTTATTTTAAAACTTGACGCATACATTATGTTAATGATTGTTAAATAAAACAACAATAGTGTGGATTATAAATTCAAAGTGCTTTTTTTCTTTACAAATCCATCCAAAAATAGTTTTTATGTCTTTAAAATAACAAACAACTTGAAAACAAAACAAGTGAACATGCAACATGTGACATGAGGGACTCTTACTAAATATGAATACATATAAAAAATGTTAATGTCCAGTCCGTGTTTTTACACCAGGTGTAGATCTCACTGGCTAATCCAGGCCAAGAAAAGCTTTAATAGAGTTTAAAGCACTCATTTTGAAGACTGAGCACAAACAAATGCTTTGTTGGCCAAGTTGGACTGCATTAAATGGATTCTGATTGGTAGAGAGGACATTTCAATTTTAGCCTAAATACAGATTCAGATTTATAGCAGTTTGAAAAGAACTGTATCTTGTAGTAGATTTGTCATGTGACATTGATGGTACAAAGCATAGGTTCAGTACACATCAAAATGACATTACAAATTCGGCTCTTTTTTTCGTTTTGAAAAAAATCTCTTTATACATTATTCAAGAGATCCAGTGTTCATTCACATTTATACCAGTAAATTCCTCTTCCATTACTTTGATATAAATATCCATGACCCAATGTTACATAAAATTTCAATGTACACATTAAATAAGATGTTTGGACTACATTTGTTCAAATATATCACAGCCTGTCTTGAATAAATTAAGAGACACTCTATGTAGTTCATAAAACCAATTTCCATGGCTTTTTAAAAGTTTTTAGGTTTATTCGCTTTCCCAATCTTTTCCAGGCCTGGAAAATGCCATGATATAAGAACTCTGTATGTCACCAATGGTGTCTTCAATTCATATCAAATCTGATCTAGACGTTAGATCCATCAAGATTAGCTATTATTTAAGACATGATATTAATGAGTAAGAAAGTAATACAACTTTATAATGAATAGAGGGTAGGGCTGGACGATATGGCAAAAATTTATATCACGATATACTTCTTAATTTCGGTCGATATAATATATAGATAAAAGATAACGATAATATTAAAAGGCCTCAGGAAAATACTGCAGAGGAAACAAACAATGGATTTCTGTAACTACAAATGTCTGTAAACTGAAATTGGAAAGTCTATAATATCTCCAGGCTCTTCCTTTAAAAATTATATATATTTTTTTATAAAAACATTACAAAAGATAAGGTTCACTTTTTATTTGTTTTTAGCATTTACAAACAAGAAATTTGAAATAAACTATCAAATAAATAAAACTCTCAGACTATATATATATATATTTATATATATATATATATATATATATATATATATATATATATATATATATATATATATATATATATACTACTATATATTTTTTATTAAACTAGAATAGGCTGATTATTCATATAAATTAAAACAAACTGCTTCAGCCAGGATCAAGAAAGAAAAATACTTATACAAAAAAAAGAGTGAGCAACAGTAAAACACATTGTTCTGATGGATTGGGTGCAGGTTGGCTTAAACATTAATGATGTCTCATCATCTGACTCTCGGTGTGTTCTATAGGGTGGAAATGCTTTAAATTATGGGATAGATTTCAAGGGTTCCTGCTGCTGGTCGTCACCTCTCTCCGGCACATTCTGCAGAGCACCGAAACCTAAAGTTTATCTGAACTTAAACCCGACCTAAAAAAGTCGAACCACCCCACTGAATTAGTCTTTCCTCTCATCTGCCTTCTTACTTGTGGAAGCTTGTTCATCCACATCTGTATTGCAGTCATTTTGTCGCTGAAACCCATGATGGAGCTTAACAAACTACTGCTGAGCGCTGGCAGCATGTCTGTGATTTTACATCATCAAGCAATTCTGTTCAGCTCTTTCTGACGGCTGAGCACTGAACGTCATTCAGTGCCAAATGCTCATGTATAATGAAATAAAGATATATTTGTAAATGTATATCGAAATATCGGAAATTGTTTTGAAAATCATATCACCGTTACTGAAAAAAATTCTATGCGATATATATTGATATCGAAATATTGTCCAGCCCTGATAGAGGGTGAGTAAATGATGACAGAAAAATGTTGGTTGAACAGTCCCTTGACTGTGCAGTTATTTTGTATTTCTTGTGTGTAGAAGCACTTGTTGTGAAGTGTTGTGTGCGTTACTCACTGGGACAGCTGAGGGCTTCTTTGGCAGTGATGCTCTTGTTGCAGGCAGAGCAAAGTGTGGTAGCTGAAACACTGAGAGAAGTGAACAGATGTCCATTACTGTAACGTGCCTCACGCTCTTTCGTCTCTTTCTCTCGTGCCTTCATCCGCTCCTTCTCCTTGTTCTGCAAATACACAAAGAATAAAAAATCTCAAGAATTATTTCCTACCCTGTTTTTTACTCTGTAATAATATTGTACAATTCATGATATTATAGCACATTCTTTTCCTTATGAATCTTATACATTTCCATTTTGATATTATTGCTTATGGTTTAGCCCGTTTCACTGTAAGATTGGCATGTAAGCTTTGGCATGTTAGATTAAATATGTAACCTGTCATGTTTTTATACTCTGATTGCTGTCTTTACATATATGCATGTATATGCCAGTTTATGTAAGCACATTTAAAGAATCAGATGGCAGGGTCTCATAAAATTAACACAGCAACAAATTCATAACTGCCAAGAAACACAAATACACAATGATCCCAGGTGTGCATGAATCATTTTCATGTCTGTACCAGCAGGAGGCAGACATATATATATATATATATATATGTTATGCTTGAAACAGGAAACTTGGAGTGCTATAGTGACTGCTCCAACACAAAACATCAAGCAGTTTGTTTACCAGTTTAACCCAAATCTCAATAACCAAAGAATTCGTAATATTTCCAAAATGTGCTCATATATCCAACTTAGTTTTAATGCAATAGGGAATATTTCTCTGAATTATTTCTGGGCCCTATGACAGTATATTGTTAGCAGTTAAAATGTTTTTTTTTTCTGTGTATACTACAAAATTTTAATAATTGGGTATGGCATGCAGCAAGACTGAAAAAATATTTATATTTTGAGAATTAATATCTTTTCCTTTAAACTGTAAAATGTGACATACAGTAGAATCTTTTGTTCGTCTCTAAAGTCATATTAGTTTAACCATATTTATGGTTATAAATATAAACCATTATATGCTTACAAAATACAAAATAATCATATAATAATAAAAAGTCCTTTTCTTGTCTTTAAAAAAGATACTATAAATATTAAAAAATAATATAAAAAAGAACTACATTTATAGTTACCACAAAATAAGATTTTTCATACCGTGGATAAAATTTTTTATAATCCTGCCCAGCCCTAATCTGACCATTTCTGAATCAGACTCCCGGACGTACTTGCTATTGATTTAACTTACTAAAACAGATGAAAAGGGGCAAAGAGGACTCACTTCAGCCTGATTAAGCCTGATCACACTCAAAACCCGCCCAACGGACATACATGCACATCAACTCTACATGTGTGGAGCCCAGAGAAGCAAATGTAGAATACAGAAATAATCCCAAAACTTCATCCCTGTAGGGGCAGGTGGATGTTTTCAGTAAGCGGAACTGAAAAAGGTTCTGACATCAAGTCAACATGGAGAATCCTTCAGGAGTATGAGTGTCAGACTGAAATATTTGCATTTATAGAACATGCAAAGCTGATATTTGAATAGATCTGATATGACCTGAGACTGAACATATTTGCCAAAGTATCATATCTAAATGCTTAGACAGAAGCCAGTTTTTGCCTGGGCATGTTTGACCCCTAAAGTTTGGGTTTGTGTGCTTCTTAGTAATTGAGGAGGTGAGCTTGAGCATGACTTATTTATATAAAAAAAAAAACATTTGAATGTAGTAGAAATATAATTCTTCAATAATCAACTTTTCTCCTTATTGTGTGTGATTTTTGCACATATTGATCAAGGATAAACATAATGTTTACTATTTATTAGTATTATTATGTAAAGCATTTTAAGTTTTTTCATATCTATTTGAAGACCTGTATTTTCTGCAACTGTTTCATTGAATCTGATTCGTATAAAGGCCCATCCAATGAAACTGGTGAAACTCTAAGAAAACATGATGCAGAACCGCCCATATACCAAAAAGTTTAAAGGGTTCAATAATGGCAGAAAATGCAGCTTATTTGTTTAAGTGGCATGTCGGGTCAGTTACAGGAAGCACAAAAACACAACTTCCTATGGAAATGTTAAATCAGCCAGTTAAAAAGGAAGAGGGTGAATTGCAAAATAAGACAGAAGCTACGAAGTGTGAGACATTTCACAATCTTGTGCAATCTTATCTATTTTGTAATTGAAATAATGTAATGTAATGAAATGTAATGAAAGATGCAGTAAATGAAGACTGAATTGTCCAATAACACTAGACTAGTACGACAAATCTCATTACTCTGGGAGGCGGGCCTTAAGGAGGCTGGAACTAAAGGCAAATGCTTTTCAAACATGAAGAAAGCAACAATGTTATTGGGCAATTCCATGAAAAGGTTTTAAGTATACTTGGAGCACAGATGTCAACATTGGGCTGTTCAAAACCCATGGAAGGTCTCCCTTAAGATTTTAAGAACATAATTGAAATTTTTAGTGCATGATTTTTCATTGTCAAGTAAGGTCTTTTTCAGGATTGGCACATCCATAATGCTACATTTAGCTGAAAAATTTCCTCTTGAATATTAAAATATTGTAATTATTTTATGTTCTATTGAAGATATATCCCTAGGCCATTTGCTGGATATTTTTGATTTGGGTTTGTACAAAATAATTTACATTAGGAGACCTGCAAACACAAGCTAACACAATTGTTAATAAGAATAACATTTCGTTTTGCTTCTATGGTAAATTTATTTTTGGATTGTTCAACAGCCTCACTATTTGCACGTTTGCTCATCCTTTCATTGAAATTTCCCGTTCAATCTCACAAATTCTCAAATGCAAGCTGAAGTTACTTATGCACGCTTAATTGTTGCTACGACATGTTTGAGTAAAGTTCGCCAATCTTTTTGCTCTCTTTTTGATTCATAAAGTAGTGAGCAGGTTGAATACATAAGATTTATCCTACAACTTTGACACTGTATCTTCATTCGCATCACAGACAGTTGACAAATTAAACAAAACAATTTAAATGTACAATTAGAGTGTGACGAGGCAACAGGCAGAGTGGGTTCCATTTGCAGCTTCAATGAGATAACAACAAACAAGGTCAAATACCGGCAGACAGGACTGGAGTAAGCTAGGCAGAGACAGAGTCGTAGGGCAGGCAGAGAACGATCACAGGGTCACAAAACAACAGGGTCAAAACCAGAAAACAAACGCAGGTAAAGAACGCTCAGAATTGATGGCGTGAGAGAGCGTCGGCCTTCGTGTTCTTGGAGCCTGGCCTGTAAGTAACTGAGAAGTGGAATCTTGTGAAGAATAGGGCCCATCGGGCTTGTCGGGGGTTGAGTCGTTTGGCCTAACGTAGATATTCAAGGTTCTTGTGGTCTGTCAATACCACAAATGGGTAAGTAGCGCCCTCCAGCCAGTGCCGCCATTCTTCCAGAGCGAGTTTCATAGCCAAAAGCTCACGATTGCCCACATCGTAGTTTCTCTCTGCCGCAGACAGCTTGCGGGAAAAGAAGGCGCAAGAAACATCTTGGAGGGCTCACCATGTCGTTGCGAGAGGACCGCCCCTGCCCCAGAGTTAGAGGCATCGACTTCAACAATGAATGGCCGGTCGGGATCTGGGTGCTTCAGGATGGGAGCAGACGTGAAGCGGGTCTTTAGGTTTCGGAAGGCTTGGAGAGCCTCCTGGCTCCATTGAAGTTTAGCCGAGTTCCGCTTGGTCATGGTAGTTAGAGGGGCTGCGATGGTACTGAATCCTCTAATGAAACGACAGTAGAAGTTGGCGAAACCCAGGAAGCATTGCATCTCCTTTACCGTCTTTGGTTGGGTGACACAGATGCAATGCTTCCTGGGTTTCGCAAATTCTGTTGTTATGAATATTATATGTAATCTTAATATTCATAACATCATATATTTAGTGCTTATGAGAAAATTTGACAACACATGTCTTTCTTGCCTCAGATGCGCATTCCGAAGCAGTGGAAGATAAAGCTGCATTCTGTGGCTGAGCAATAATCAAAACATTGTCTGTTAATGTAGTTTAGAAACAATTTAAATATTCTTATTTTATCCATTTTTTAGTACGAAGGGCAGTTCTCTGAGTCATTGCCAGAAGGATCTATTGACAAAAATGCTATATAATATACAAAACTATGTATTCAGGGGTGTTACAAGATCTTACGTTTTTACGTTTTACATTTATTTGCATTTTCTAAGCATAACCTATTTATCTGTACATACACCGCGTGCACACACATCCGCCCATGCGCCACCATGTTTTGTATAGATGACTAAAACATTTTTTTGTAATTCTTAAATTCTGCTGTGTTTGAAATGTATACCTGAAATTACATTTTTATCATAAATGATCAAATGTGTCCCTTTCTTTAAAAGCCCAGTTAAAGTTTCTGATTTCTACATGAAATCATCATACATAATGTAAGGAACATCCCTTGAATTTAGCTTGGTTTTCACAGGTAGGGTCACATATTTGCTGCCATGCCTTTTTTTGCTTTACTGCAGCATACATGACAGGAAAGAGAATTGATCACACCCACTGTTACTGCAGAGAGCTCTGAGAGCATGCGCAGACTAATATACTGCACTGCTGCTACACATGAATGCATCTCACTCTCTCATTCTTAAACTATCAATACCGTATAATGAGAAATATATCGAGTTTAACATGAGTATATCACTGTACTTTACCAGTATTTGTGTATCATTCAACAATATAAGGAAAGAAATACATTTCCTTTACATTCAAATCTTGACCCACTGCATTGTTTTCTAAGAATAAAGTCATGTTCAGTTAGGATGAAATGAGGGTTTCTTGGGAATCAGGGCTTAAAATTTTAAGTGAAATGAATTCACTTGGCAGACTCTTTTATCCAAAACAACTTACAAGTATTATGCAGTGGCCAGTCATCATTGCAAGGCAATGAGGGGTTAGATCCCTCGGTCAAGGGCACTTCAGTCATTGTCTGCTGACACTGGGATTCAAACCTGCAACCTTCTACAAGTCCATCTCTCTAACCAACAGACCACAACTGAACCCTAAAAGAGACATTCTTACTTCAAGAGTTAAGAAGTTGCTATCAGTAAATTGTAGGAGCAACCACCCAAATATTATTAAACCATGACCTTTCTGAATACTTTAATAAAAATTGTAACAATTTTGATCAGTTAAAAGAGCAGGATCTATTGACAAGATTGCTATCTAATATACAAAACGATGTCTTCAGGGGTGTTTAAGACCTTACATATTAACTGTTGTGTTTGCATTACCTAAAAATAACCTATCTATCTGTACATACACCGCGAGCGCACACATGGAAGCACCCATGCATCACCATTTTTTGTATAAATTACTAAAAGATTGATTGTAATTCTTAAATTCACTGCTAGAAATCCCAGACAGCTCCATTAATGTCTGCTGTGATTTAAATGTCTACTTTATGATTTACCTGAAATGTCCTTTTTTTAATTAGAAACACCTAGCATGTAATATGCTTGAATGAGATATGTAAGAAGAAAGTGATGGCCTCACACTCTCAATAATGCTTTCTCCACTAACTGAACCCTCCTTGCCTATAGATGGTTATTTAATATTCGACAACTTAAAATACAGAAACAATACAGCTTAAACAATATGTTGTGATGATGCAAACAGAAACAACGGCCTGCAAACATCCCAACTGCTATAAGAGAATCTGCTTATCTCCTTCAATGCCTTTTGCGCTGCTCCGTAATCACATGGGTTCTCCGCATCCAAGGCGGCCTGGATTATTTCTCTTGCGTGCTGCTTTATTTCAGCATTGATCTTTTTAACGCTGATCAGATACAGTCAAGTGCAGCTCAGTGACCCATTAGAATAAAGTAATTGTCACAGGGAGCTTGTGATCCGTGCCATATGCAGACATGACTTTCTTTTTCCCAAGGACTTTTCTTTTTTGCAAGATTTAGTAAGTGTTGTTCCACGGCATATAAATCACTTTTTCTACCTTTTAGAGGTCAGTAAATTCTAATTTATTGTTATTAAAGTGGGGTCAGGTAAAACATTTTAGTTAGAATTTTACTTCATTTTTTACTGTGTATTGTTGAAATGTGCTAAATAAAAGTCTTTCCCTAGTTGTATTACTGGAATTACTGACCTGTAAAATTGTGAGAAAACTAAAGACTTTTCAGATAAATGAACTAGGGCTGGGCGATATGCGGTATTGTTATTTAACCATGGTAGAACATTGACATTATCAATGTAAAAAAGCACTAAATAAGTTCTTTCAAAATCTGTAGAGGATATAAATTGCCTTATAAAATTATTTAGGTACATGAGTGTGCAAATATTGACTAGTAAAAACCAATATAGGCTGTTTAAACTGCTGCTCTGCGTTTGCCCAATGTTTTGCTTAAGCCTTGCCCTTTGACATCGTAGCAAGATGAGAGCCAAGCCTGCCAGCAGCGAGGAACACATTAGGAAATGTCAATAAATTTATAGCAAATTTGGGCAAACAGGAAGTGACTCATGTCAAATGCATACATTGAATGATTTTATTAAAACTAGTAGTGGGCCCTTATCGGCGTTAACGCAGCGACTCTTATCCCGCGATAAAAAATATCGCCGTTAATCTAATCTCAAAGTTGGGTTGGGAGCTGCGTCTATACTACAGAAGCTATGATGACCTTTCACCTTTGATATTTTAGCGCGGATGTACACGTAACTGAATTACAAAGGTGGGGGCGAGAGCGAGTCTTCTAACCTGTGTGAATGCCTACTGTGAAATGACCTCATCACACGTGACGCGCTAACATGGATGCACTTGTGAAACCGCAGGGTTTACCGCCGAGTTTTTTCCCAATGGAAACTACGAAAAGACTTAATGCCGCATTCACACTAGACGTGAATTTTCACGTGTTGACGCGCTACACGCGTGTAGTTTGATATTTACAAGTAATGCTAAAATGAATGTTAGGGGATCTAAACATATATTTTCTAATGATACAGCTCTAAAAGATATGAATAACTTACTAAAAACATTGATTGGGTTAAAAATGCTGATTGGGCTTAAGCTATTGCACAGTCCTGTATATAATTTCTGAATATAAAAAATATAATGTGTAGAATTGTAACATATTGTGCCAGTGTCGTTTCCACTCCATTTCGTCTCTCCTCCTCACCGTCAAAACATGAAATTCTCAGTTGCATTCAATTATACCGTGATGAATGTGAAAGACTGGCAGTCCTTACCAAATTAAGGGTTGTTGCCACCAACTTTATGTCTTGATAGCAACAGTGTGCTCTAACGGGGAAGAGGTTCATATGAACAGGAAACATTACACGATTTAGGACCTGGGCACTTAATTGCATGTTCTCACCATGTATTGTTTCCAACAGTAGTGCTAGGACCCGTCAATGCTGCTTACATGCTGGGTAGAAAAATTTCACACCAGTAAAGCGCTGTAAGCGCAATGTCTTTGTACTAGAACGGCAGAGAGAAACCGCACATTCAATTCACCGTAAGGCAGCTGACCTGTATGAATGTGAAAGTTTGCTTTCTAAAACCTGTCACCCAACTATTTGGACATGTAAAAATGAACACAGTTTCCCTTTTAAAAAGCACTTGGTTATACAGTGACTGTGTGCTGGCTTCATTGGGTCGTGAAACAAGTCTGAAGTTGCAACTTAAAACCTTGCAATTACATCACAAATGTGTCAATTGGCTTGTGACATCGTCCACCGCCACAGTTCCAATCATATTGAAAAAAATCCTCCTGAAAACAATGGAATCAGTGCTTTATTGGCAAAATTTACCGCAATATGACACAATATGCTTAAATTTACAGACAAGATATTTTGATGTACATTTGATATGAAGGTTTAACTATTTATTCTAGTAAATATTTTGGCAGCTGTAAACTATCATTGGCTCAACTTTCCCACTGTCACCTGATTTGGCAGAAGCATGTTCAGCTGTCTCTGTTTTAGTTGAACAAAGACCGTGATTGTGTGTGTGTTGACACAGCTGCATACACATTGGCGCAAAAAACACACAAATAATGCGCTGGCAAAGCAACAGAGGTCGACAATCCTGCTCCTGGATATTGACTGTCTTGTAGAGTTAATCCCCACCCTGCTATAACACACTTGTCTGTAAGGTTCAGGTGATCTTAAAGGCCTTGATAAGCAGATTAAGGTGTATTTGATTACAGTTTAAACTGAAACCTGCAGGACAGTAGATCTCCCGATATTAAGACTTGACTTGTATATGTTTCTTGAACATCTTAATCTGTAGTAACTCTGTAGTCATTCAGGTTCTCTCTGGCCCCAAAACACAACAGTCCCACAAGTCTCTAGTTACACATTGTGAAGGGTCTAAAGTATAACCACTAAAACTCAAACAACTGTTATTGTTCCTTTAATGAAACAGATCTAACAGGGCTTGAATTTCAGTGTGGGATAGATTGAGGGGGATCAATCGTTTTGTTTTTTTGGTGTAACTTTCGCATCACATTTCACATGCCTGCATTATCACATTCACACACCCTCTAAAAGCATAAAGTGACATAATGACATATTTTAATATTTATTTGCTTTTTAATTATCTATCACTGCAGGTTTAATTGTATTCGCACAATGTCTAGGAGCAGAAATCTCCAATAATAATATTCGCCAAAAGCTGGCTGGAGTAAAGACCTGCTAAATTAAGTTGTTGTTCACATATCATCTTACAAGCTCACTTGTCAATTGAATAGGATATTAAAAGCTTTGGAAAGTCAATAAACAACTGTCTGAGTGCTTAAACTGCCCTCCCCTGAGACCATAAATAGATGTACAATGAGACAGAAATGTAGTTAAAGAACCCACCTCATACTTCTAATGCCCTCTTACAGATGCTATCAGTCTCAAAAGACACACTCCCCCATACACAAAAGACCAAAACAGTTATAACCAACGTTCAGTTAATATTATACTTTTAAGAGGCCCAAGAAAACCTAAACCCACCTAATCTTAACATGACCATGAAATAGTGTTTGAAAAGAAGCGATGTATATAGCCAAGTATGGTGACCCATAATCAGAATTCGTGCACTAAATTTTACATATCCAAAGTGAACACACACACGGAGCAGTGGGCAACAATTAATGCAGTGGCTTCCCGGGAGAAGTTGGGGTTTCTGTGCTTTGCTAATGAGCACCGAAGTCATGATATGCAAGCCTGAGCCTTAAACCCACAACCCTATGGCTTGGAGTTAAACTCTCTAACCAGTAGCCAGAAGGTCCCAAACCTGCCGTGAATTAACACAATACTGCATATTCTGGGTTCTTCTCATGGTTGAAGAACATCTTAATTAAAAAAATTTATAATTATTTTTAAAAAGAATGTTTGTTGGTTCTTCTTTCGACCTCTGAAGGATACACAAAGTATTTTATTAGCATCCTCCAATCTTTCACAATTCTTGGTACCTGTGATTCTTTATTGCAGTCCTTTTGCCCTCCTCCCTGAATATATTATAAAGGCAGACTTCTCAAATGTTCTTGGAAAAGTCTCACTGATGCAAACCATGGTTTTTACCATACTTTCAATCATTTAAATCTAAGTATTCAGATAAATTGGTGAGACCATGATAACAGAATAACTGGGTTAGTGTTATAATACATTCATGGCAAACTGAATTGCTCTAATGTCATGTAACATGTTCATGTCTCAGTTCTGTACCTCAGCTCAATGTACAATACAGTCTTTATTCTGTCAGTACTGTTGGAGCTGAGTATGTACTGTCCCTTGGCCTTAAGGAACACAAAATGTACACAATACAGTTAAACCAAAGAGGTGATGTACACGGATATGCAGTTTACCCTTAACATAGAAGATTGTAGGAACCACCACCAGACAACATGTGCTCAGCAGTTGTCACTTGGTGAAGTATCCTGAAAGGCCTGCAACAGTCTAATATGTCCCGGCATACTTAAACAAAAAAATCTTATAATAATGTTAACCAATATTAAGCCGGTGGGAGTAGGCCGACTGAACCATATGCTTGTGAATAAGAAAGGGGTTATATTTTAAGCCCTATAATACTGTTTGGTAAACAGACTGTCTGGTAAATGGAAATCAATAAAGGTCAACTGTGGATGACCTTTTTGACCCAGGAAAAATCATGACAATAATCCAAGTACTTGGCCAGTAATTCAGTTAATTTGAACAATGTTCAATATTTAAAGTATTTTTCATAAAACCACTTCTGGGTTCTTGTCAGACGTATCTACGCATTCCTCACTCATTCTCTTTAGTTTCTGTATCTAAAGCATCCTCTGTGCCAGTGCCACTTGCGCAATACCCGATGCGAGGTCAAGATGTCATCAATAATGCTTGTTATCTTGAGACATGCAGTCTTCTCTCTCTCTGAAAATATAATTACTTGAATCGTAAAAATGCTGGATTAGGATCCTTTGGGGGATCTTTTAAAGATTAATAGTGCGGCTCTAGTGAACAACATGTAACATTATAAAGGTAATACTATCAAGGATTCCCACGTTACATTGGGAGCAGTATTAAATTCATAAAGACACCACAAGGACTTTTCGGCCTTCTCGATCATTCTGAAGTTACTGTATGTGACAGTTTAAAAGGAAGTAGCAAAAATGATCAGAGGTGAATGAATCTAAATAAAAAGTGCTCTCACATCACAGAACCGCTTATGTTTATGCTTACGCTTAAGTGTCGGTGTTAAAATTGTGCTGTAATAAAATTAGAGGGAGAACTGACATCAAAATTATGCTTATTAGAAAGGGATGTCGTCCAGCGCCATAGTCTCCTATGGTAAAAAAAGGTATACTGCTTTCAGTTGCCGAGCCCTGTGAGAATAAACCACTGAACAATAACCCTTTGGTAGTCAAGGTCATCAGGTTGGGGGAGTGTTATCAGGAAGATCTAAGGTGTAGAATAATGTTTTGGAAAGGGAATAATGAAGCGTTATGATGACATGTTTAATAGTGGGGGAAAAGACCGTGACTGGTGTTCTTATCCTCTGTAACATTTTTTAACAGACTAAATGAATAAAAACTTGTTTAAGGATCATGACAAAACCTGTTATGGTAATGATAAGTTTAAAATGTAGACAAGTTTAGAATGTTTGCCATCTAGGAAACCAAGCAAATCACCAACATACAGGATGCAGGTTTACCACCTCTGTCTCTTCAAAAAGGGCTTAACAATTGAAAGGGTTGCCAATTGGTCTTGTCAAAAGTGATGTGGTACATACTGGGCTTGCACATGCAGATTGACCGCCTAAATTAAGACATATAACTCCTGCGATCCCACATGCTTTCTGTATGGGGTCCACTAAAGCTCAAAGAGTGCCGTTCTGAAACAATCTCGATGACAGCCTTCAAATTGAGCAGACTTCATGAGGACTAGGGACTCCACAATTTCTTGAGGCAATAGCTGTCCTCACACGTTTTCTTAATTTAATTCGTTACGAGGATCTGTGTGTTGTGTACTTATGTTCCCAAACAAATTGATTTAATCCTAAAGGTTTGATCAGTAAATCATGGTAAAAACATCAGATGGATATTTTTCCTCCAATCAAAGCATGTTTCGGAGATTGGCATCATTTAAGAAAATTCTGAGAATGTTTAGACAGCTAAGGGCTCTTAATAACAGAATCCTGCGGTGTGTGTGAGGTGAAGTATTATCATCATGTGGAAAGAGACAAAGCCACGATCTGCTTGATCTTTTCCTCAAACCTCTGACTAAAATACATAGCACAGGTAAAGGATAAACCAACACGGCATTGTTTCTTTGTCCGAAAGCCTATATCGCACAATGAGAGAAATCCATCCTATCTGCACACCTCCTTGAGATCAAGCTCTTATTGCTTCTGCCAATGCCGGAGGAAATGCAAACACCTTTCCGGATCGTCTTCTTCACCATGTGCACCCCTCATCCCTGCTCTCGATCCATATGTGCTTGAGCTTCATTCTCTCCAACATCCTGTTATCGGTTCTTTTGTTCTTTAGATTGATGGATGGATGGATCACATATGGGATTTACTTGTTATCTCTGACTATGTCAATGGCTGCAAATGGAAAAGGACAACGTGCAAGGTCAAAAGCACCACGAGGGTAAAGATGCGTTTAATGAGGACATATCTATAATTACCAAATAAAACCAATCAAAGAACCTCACAGGGAAGACAATCACCTACAAGCTTTTGTCACTGTGTGTACGCCTAATGCAAAGCTTGTTTATGCAAATATTCACACCGTACAAATCAACATATACTGGTTCACAATACCAAACACAAGAATTAAACAAGAAATATAGAACATGGAGAAGAATGAAAAACATGGAGAAGAATGAGACACATGGAGAAGAATGAGAAACATGGAGAAGAATGAGAGACATGGAGAAGAATGAGAGACATGGAGAAGAATGAGAGACATGGAGAAGAATGAGAGACATGGAGAAGAATGAGAGACATGGAGAAGAATGAGAGACATGGAGAAGAATGAGAGACATGGAGAAGAATGAGAGACATGGAGAAGAATGAGAGACATGGAGAAGAATGAGAGACATGGAGAAGAATGAGAGACATGGAGAAGAATGAGACACATGGAGAAGAATGAGAGACATGGAAAAGAATGAGAGACATGGAGAAGAATGAGACACATGGAGAAGAATGAGAGACATGGAGAAGAATGAGAGACATGGAGAAGAATGAGAGACATGGAGAAGAATGAGAGACATGGAGAAGAATGAGAGACATGGAGAAGAATGAGAGACATGGAGAAGAATGAGAGACATGGAGAAGAATGAGAGACATGGAGAAGAATGAGACACATGGAGAAGAATGAGAGACATGGAAAAGAATGAGAGACATGGAGAAGAATGAGACACATGGAGAAGAATGAGAGACATGGAGAAGAATGAGAGACATGGAGAAGAATGAGACACATGGAGAAGAATGAGAAACATGCAGAAGAATGAGAAACATGGAGAAGAATGAGAAACATGCAGAAGAATGAGAGACATGCAGAAGAATGAGAAACATGGAGAAGAATGAGAGACATGGAGAAGAATGAGAAACATGGAGAAGAATGAGAAACATGGAGAAGAATGAGAAACATGGAGAAGAATGAGACACATGGAGAAGAATGAGAAACATGGAGAAGAATGAGAAACATGCAGAAGAATGAGAGACATGGAGAAGAATGAGAGACATGGAGAAGAATGAGAAACATGGAGAAGAATGAGAGACATGCAGAAGAATGAGAGACATGGAGAAGAATGAGAGACATGGAGAAGAATGAGAAACATGCAGAAGAATGAGAGACATGGAGAAGAATGAGAAACATGGAGAAGAATGAGAAACATGGAGAAGAATGAGACACATGGAGAAGAATGAGAAACATGGAGAAGAATGAGACACATGGAGAAGAATGAGACACATGGAGAAGAATGAGACACATGGAGAAGAATGAGACACATGGAGAAGAATGAGAAACATGGAGAAGAATGAGAGACATGGAGAAGAATGAGAAACATGGAGAAGAATGAGAAACATGGAGAAGAATGAGACACATGGAGAAGAATGAGACACATGGAGAAGAATGAGAAACATGGAGAAGAATGAGAGACATGGAGAAGAATGAGAAACATGGAGAAGAATGAGAAACATGGAGAAGAATGAGACACATGGAGAAGAATGAGACACATGGAGAAGAATGAGAGACATGGAGAAGAATGAGAAACATGGAGAAGAATGAGAAACATGGAGAAGAATGAGACACATGGAGAAGAATGAGAGACATGGAGAAGAATGAGAGACAAGGAGAAGAATGAGAGACAAGGAGAAGAATGAGAGACATGGAGAAGAATGAGAGACATGGAGAAGAATGAGACACATGGAGAAGAATGAGAGACATGGAGAAGAATGAGAAACATGGAGAAGAATGAGAGACATGGAGAAGAATGAGAAACATGGAGAAGAATGAGAGACATGGAGAAGAATGAGAGACATGGAGAAGAATGAGAAACATGGAGAAGAATGAGACACATGGAGAAGAATGAGACACATGGAGAAGAATGAGAAACATGGAGAAGAATGAGACACATGGAGAAGAATGAGAAACATGGAGAAGAATGAGAGACATGGAGAAGAATGAGAGACATGGAGAAGAATGAGAGACATGGAGAAGAATGAGACACATGGAGAAGAATGAGACACATGGAGAAGAATGAGAAACATGGAGAAGAATGAGAGACATGGAGAAGAATGAGAGACATGGAGAAGAATGAGAGACATGGAGAAGAATGAGAAACATGGAGAAGAATGAGAAACATGGAGAAGAATGAGAGACATGGAGAAGAATGAGAGACATGGAGAAGAATGAGAAACATGGAGAAGAATGAGAAACATGGAGAAGAATGAGAGACATGGAGAAGAATGAGAGACATGGAGAAGAATGAGAAACATGGAGAAGAATGAGAGACATGGAGAAGAATGAGAAACATGGAGAAGAATGAGAGACATGGAGAAGAATGAGAGACATGGAGAAGAATGAGAGACATGGAGAAGAATGAGAAACATGGAGAAGAATGAGAGACATGGAGAAGAATGAGAGACATGGAGAAGAATGAGAGACATGGAGAAGAATGAGAGACATGGAGAAGAATGAGAGACATGGAGAAGAATGAGAGACATGGAGAAGAATGAGAGACATGGAGAAGAATGAGACACATGGAGAAGAATGAGAGACATGGAGAAGAATGAGAAACATGGAGAAGAATGAGAGACATGGAGAAGAATGAGACACATGGAGAAGAATGAGAGACAAGAGAAAGGTTTGGGTGTAGAAGGATGAAGAACATTTATAAGAGTTATAGATAAAATGTTTAACACAAGCACTGATGATGCAGACACATGTGTGACGTCACGCAGCAGCAGTCTTTGTATTGCCCTCCCCCCACAGATCTCTACACAACGTGTTCACACAATAGACCACAACACACATGCACTAATAAATGTGCACACACGTGTCTGTGTTACACACACACACACTTACACACAAATATACACACTCGCGTTTCATTGATTTCCATTGCATTCTTTCATTTGATCATGTGACGAAATAACAAAGAAACTGTGAGATCTGAAGAGAAATAAAAGAGAAAACCCTTCACAATACTCAATAATCATCACTTATATTATATATATATATAATAATAATTAATAATAGTATTCATTTAAGCACAATTCTGCATTATGAGATTAAACTGTGTTATAACGCGTCTATAAAGCGTTTGATGACGTAATAGCAGTGTTATAACGCATCTATAAAGGGTTTGATGACGTAACAGCAGTGTTATAACGCATCTATAAAGGGTTTGATGACGTAACAGCAGTGTTATAACGCGTCTATAAAGGGTTTGATGACGTAACAGCAGTGTTATAACGCGTCTATAAAGGGTTTGATGACGTAATAGCCGTTATGTCTCACCTTCTGGTTCGTGTCCTTCATTTTATCCGCGCGTGTTTTCGGTAACGGCTCTGAGGAACGGGACATGCCGACTAAATGAACCCAACTCAGATGAACATACACTTAATTCCACCGAATCCGAAGGAAGTAGTTGTAAAAATGTGCGAACATTAAAGCTTCGTTCAGTCTCGAGTCGGTGTTTAAAAACGGAATTTTTACAGGAAACTCCGCAGCCTTCATCAGTGTGATTCTGATCCCGGTCAGACTTTCAGCCAATCGTAAGCGAGTATTCCTGTGATTGACAGCCGCTTAACCAATCAGCGTCGGCAAATATGAAGAGACTCAGCCCATCACAGCTGCTACAGCACAGACTATACAGCAGGACACGCCACATGGTGTGTGTGTGTGTGTGTGTGTGTGTGTGTGTGTGTGTGTGTGTGTGTGTGTGTGTCAGTCATGTGTCATGTGTGTGTCGTGTGTGTGTGTGTGTGTGTGTGTGTGTGTGTGTGTGTGTGTGTGTGTGTGTGTGTGTGTCTGTGTGTGTGTGTGTGTGTGTGTGTGTGTGTGTCAGTCATGTGTCATGTGTGTGTCTGTGTGTGTCTGTGTGTGTGTGTGTGTGTGTGTGTGTGTGTGTGTGTGTGTGTGTGTGTGTCATGTGTCATGTGTGTGTCGTGTGTGTGTGTGTGTGTGTGTGTGTGTGTGTGTGTGTGTGTGTGTGTGTGTGTGTGTGTGTGTGTGTGTCTGTCTGTCTGTCTGTCTGTGCGTGTGTGTGTGTGTGTGTGTGTGTGTCTGTCTGTCTGTCTGTCTGTCTGTCTCTCTGTCTGTCTTTCTGTGTGTGTGTGTGTGTGTGTGTCTGTCTGTCTGTCTGTCTGTCTGTGCGTGTGTCTGTCTTTCTGTGTGTGTGTGTGTGTGTGTGTGTGTGTGTGTGTGTGTGTGTGTGTGTGTGTGTGTGTGTGTGTGTGTGTGTCTGTCTGTCTGTCTGTCTGTGCGTGTGTCTGTCTTTCTGTGTGTGTGTGTGTGTGTGTGTGTGTGTGTGTGTGTGTGTGTGTGTGTGTGTGTGTGTGTGTGTCTGTGTGTGTCTGTGTGTGTGTGTGTCTGTGTGTGTGTGTGTGTGTGTGTGTGTGTGTGTGTGTGTGTGTGTGTGTGTGTGTGTGTGTGTGTCTGTGTGTGTGTGTGTGTGTGTGTGTGTGTGTGTGTCAGTCATGTGTCATGTGTGTGTCTGTGTGTGTCTGTGTGTGTGTGTGTGTGTGTGTGTGTGTGTGTGTGTGTGTGTGTGTGTGTGTGTGTGTGTGTGTGTCATGTGTCATGTGTGTGTCGTGTGTGTGTGTGTGTGTGTGTGTGTGTGTGTGTGTGTGTGTGTGTGTGTGTGTCTGTCTGTCTGTCTGTCTGTGCGTGTGTGTGTGTGTGTGTGTGTGTGTGTGTCTGTCTGTCTGTCTGTCTGTCTGTCTCTCTGTCTGTCTTTCTGTGTGTGTGTGTGTGTGTGTGTGTGTGTGTGTGTCTGTCTGTCTGTCTGTCTGTGCGTGTGTCTGTCTTTCTGTGTGTGTGTGTGTGTGTGTGTGTGTGTGTGTGTGTGTGTGTGTGTGTGTGTGTGTGTGTGTGTGTGTCTGTGTGTGTCTGTGTGTGTGTGTGTCTGTGTGTGTGTGTGTGTGTGTGTGTGTCTGTCTGTCCGTCTGTCTGTCTGTGCGTGTGTCTGTCTCTCTGTCTGTCTTTCTGGGTGTGTGTGTGTGTGTGTGTGTCTGTCTGTCTGTCTGTCTGTCTGTCTGTGCGTGTGTCTGTCTCTCTGTCTGTCTTTCTGTGTGTGTGTGTGTGTGTGTGTGTGTGTGTGTGTGTGTGTGTGTGTGTCTGTCTGTCTGTGCGTGTGTCTGTCTCTCTGTCTGTCTTTCTGTGCGTGCGTGCGTGCGTGCGTGCGTGTCTATCTGTCTGTGTGTGCGTGTGTGTGTGTGTGTGTGTGTGTGGCACTGCTCCATTAACATACATTATTCTATAGAAACAAACCTAACATTACACACACATATATAGGTAAACACTATATACTGTAACACAATTGAAGTGTATGGAGAAAGATTCTGCCACATGTGATGAGTACTGATGCATTGCAGCACTAATCATTTCCTCAACCTCATGGGGTTCAAAATCTGTACATGAACACAAAAGAAGATATTTTGAGAACTGTCCCTGTGTTTTCTGTCTGTTTGACCAAATGGTCCTTTGACCTACTCACGAGAAGCTTCTTTACATGAATATCTAGTTTCTTTATTCCCCTAATATTGATCCATTAAAACACTTGCTTGTTCTTCAATACCATGCACTATACTAGAGTCCCTCTATCCGTTTTCTCCTTCCTTCTTATTCTTATCTCATGCTTTGAAACAAAAGAAATTGTAAAGTGATCTATTAAAAATGTATTGAATTGACACGATGGAGAAATCTTATGATATAGATTCCCCAATAGTCATTGACACTGTAAATAAAGTTTTGATGGAATGTATTTAAATTGATCAAAACCATCAAACATCCGATATCACTTTCAATGTTTTATTAATGTCTAACGAAATGTAAATACCAACCACAGCACTCATATGCTTAAATTATGTTTGAATTCTGCATGAATTATCTGCAGTTATACACTATGGGAATGATCAACGTGGGAAGATCGAGTGGGCATATTCTGGCAGCTAAAGTGTGCTTCAAGTCTCTTTTGATAGCTCTGGGCTTTAAAACTTTCATCACACCCCTGCACTAAAATACATTACTCAAAGGTTTAGTGAATAATTAAACTGTGAATGAAAAACTGCATTTAGATCCTTAACAAACACAGGAAAAAGTAATATATAAGTGACTCATGGGGAAACATGCCTATCCAATGATAAGTACACATGTGGGATTGATTAGATCAGAGATCAGTTCCTTAATGAAGTTTGGTAAATATGTTTAGCCAATAGACTGCAAGTTATTGCACATATAAACCTGAGGGTTGATTTGTCTTAATATCCGCTGCTTAAAGAATGACCTACTTTGGGTTGTTTCAGTCGGTCAACATCATAACAAGTGCCCGGAAAATTGGAACAGTAATCATTTTGTCAGATAAGAGAGACCGAAATTGGAAAGAACTACGAATACAGTAGGATCTGATTGTTTGATCAGTTGTTTGGGACGTTGCTTATTTCTAAGTAACTTTGGATGAGTGCTTATTAATAAAGTTAATGTATATAAACTACAGTTCACTTACATATATCACGTATATACCCGAGCTAGTGACTGAATGAATGTTCATATACTGTGGCCAAAAATGTTCAAAACTCGAGCAGTTGGCCGAGAGGTAGTTCACAATGACAACAAGCTTCAGACAACCTGTGATGAGTCAAATCTGAGTTCAGCTTTACCAGTGTGACCAGTCAAAGACTCAATGTGGCACAGATGAGTGTGGCATCTGGTTGAATATACACTGAACAAACTCTTTATATTTTACTAAAGCCATGTTGATGAAGTTTAAACATCAGAAAAATGTTATCCTATTGCTCTGGACGTACAGTATATTTAAAAAAAGACATAATATGTGTTTTGTTTTTGAGAAAAGGGACATGAAAGTATTTGGAAGATGTTCCGTCACGGATGTGACAGTTCTATTAACCTTAAATATAAAATCATTAAACCTGCGAGACCTCACAAGCCTGTTTAAATCACCAACTGATGACATGCAATCAGTATAGCAAACACCTTTGATAAATGCTTTCTTTTTTATAGTAAGGTTGACCATTTTAGAGTATTGGTCTGCTACAACACACAATGCAACAAACTCTCGTTCTTTACACATCCGTTCTTTATGTGTGTGTGTTCAGCATTTTTCACAGTTTTGCAATGTTGCAAAATAGCTTTACAGGAAATACTTTTAAATACAGACAGCGTCAACTCATACTCAACTGGAAATTGTGAAATATGAAAAATAATTAGCCTTATTATTCATTTCGCATTACTTATGTGTTTTATGTGGGATCTACACATCAATTAAAGAACTTTCCATGAAAACATCTACATGATGTCTGTAATATTGAGACAATTCTGCCATGTTAAAGATGATAATCCTTGTGAAAAAGATTGAGGATTGGTCAGTTCAATTTAAATGTGTTTATCATTTTTTATAGTTACACAATGCACATTACACATTCATTTTCATACAATAATAGCCACTATTTGCAATTGAAGTCAAATTTGCATTTTAATCATCTATTTGTGGGAAATTTAGTTGGACAAAACCCATTAAGTTCATTAAGGGGATGGTCCACAGGGATGAGTTCTCCTTATGCCCCCAACAACCCTTTGCAAAGATTGCAAGTGACACTGGTTCACCCACTATATTTTGGGGTCAAAATGCATGTCTGCAGTTGTATCCCAATCCAGAAGATGTCCTCAAACACCACAGAACAAATGCCCTGAATGGAAATGAAGGACGTGGCTAAATTATTTTACTATTGAGTTCATTTGTAACTGATGAGTGATATCTGCAAAAATCTATTAACAAAGGTTTCATTGTGATGTGTTTAAATGTGTGTATTTACACTAAAACACGCTCAAACACAAAGCTCTGAAAAAGAATGGAATACATTTAAAACACACATTCATATATAGTCTTAGCATGTTTAATGTCCGAATGTGAAAGTGTCTGGTGGATAAAGAGAGTGAGTGAAGTGCTGTATGGCCGAGCATGCTGTCATATACTTGTTATTGGGCCCTGTATTTAACCCATCCAATCGCACACACAGTTAGTGAACACACACCCAGAGCAGTGGTCAGTCTTGCTGAGGCGCCAGAGGAGCAGTTGGAGGAACAGTGTCTTGCTCTCAGTCGTGGTATTGGAGGTGGAGGAGAGTGCTGGTTACTCAATCCCCGCTGGCACCAAGTATTGAACCAGCGATCTTGGGACCACCAGGCCACGACTGCCCGCTATATAATTGAAGAGCTGTCATTCAAGTAGTTTGTTGGTTGTGCTGGAATGGTAAGATCATAATACATGAAACACCACGTCCATCTTTAAACACCCACTTCCATGCTGGCTTCATCCATTTTACAATAACAAACCAGATGACATTAAAAATATAAACATAAAGAGGACTAAGTGGTAAAGACACCATGTAAAACCTATTAAAATATGTTAAAATAAAGTAAACAAGGAGTCACAGAATGAGAATACATGAATTCTTTATTTCTTGGACATTGATTTCTCTACAATACAGAAGCGGTTTAGCTTTACATAGATATACAACAACAAACCATCGCAAGCTGTAATTTTCAGTAAGAAAATAAAGTTTCTATTGTATTTAGTGAATTGTCTATATATTATAGAGTTTGGTGTTTTCTAAATACTCTGTGTGGTTACTTTATATATTTGTGCATGTTTTAGCCTTCTGTCATTATTGTGATAGCCGTTGGTCTCCTACATCATCGGCCTTTTCTGTAGTTCAGTGGTTCAATCCCAGGGATTGACCAAACAAATGTATTGTATTGTATTGTATTGTACTGCCATATGCATATATGTACATATATGTATTGTACACTGTGTGCACCATTATAAGGCAAGTTGTATTTTTGAGGATTAATATTGTTATTGTACAACTACAGTGCTCTTGGTCAATTAGAAAATGTCAAACACAACCTGAAACCTGAAGTATTGGCTTTCTTCTACAGGAACACCATCATGAGGCAACTATTAGTGTGCAGAATTATTATGCAACTAAATGACAAACAAAAAATGTCCCATCTCACTTCTTTATTTTCACCTGTTAAAGTGAGAATAACAAACAAACTCAAAATTTCCCCAGTGACCAATACATCAACCCTTCTTTTCGATAACAGTCACAAGCTTTCCATTCAGAGTCAGTCATTTTCTTGATCTGTTCTGAAACAACTTTTTGTGCAGCAGCAACCACAGCCTCCCATACACTGTTCAGAGCGGTGAACTGTTTCCCTTCACAGTAAATTTCCTGCTTCAGAAGAGACCAAAAGTTCTCAATAAGGTTTGAGTCAGGTGAAGAAGGCAGCCACGTCAATTGATTTCAATCTTTAAGATCTTTACTGGCCAGACACGCAGTGTAGTGCTTTGATGCATGTGACGGAGTGTTGTCTTGCACATAAATACAGTTTTCTTGAAAGATGCAGACTTTTATCTGTACCACTGCTTGAAGAAAGTGTCTTCTAAAAATTGGCAGGAGGTTTGAGAGTTGATTTTGAGGTCAGTTTCGACCCGAAAAGGTCCAACTAGCTCATCTTTACACAAACACCCCACCTCCACCCCGCTGGCCTCTGAGTCCAAGTGGAGCTCTGTGTCTGTTACTGATCCAACCATTGACACATCCATCGGGTCCGTCAACAGTTACTCTCATCTCAGGCGGTTAATCTGGATCTTTTCTTCTCAACACGTTTCTTGCGACCCTGTTCTTTAGTTGCTTAGAAACGTTTGATGGTTCTGTCACGACCCAACGTCTAAGATATTTCAAGAGTGCTGCATCCCCGTGAAAGACTCCAAACAATTTTTGACTTTTGGGGGTGAGTAAAATCTCGCTTTTGGCCCATTTTCGCAGAGGACAACAACCTGCCTAATAACTATGGTCACCTTGATATAGGGTGTTGATCTCCTTAGACTACACCCTCCCTCTTAACACAAATACACATCACCTTATATACATTAAATCCTATAAACATATAAGTTTACAAAGCTCAGAGTTAGAAATTATGGATGTTATTAATGTCAAAATAATCACTTATCTAATAATTGTCTACTTTCAATTGTGTATAAATGTAGTGTGCCATCCTCTGTGTCTTCTCTTCACTCTTTCATCACAGTTTGTGGTACTATGCACTAATGCTGTTTTCCGACATGCCATAAAACCCGCTAAGAACAAGTATCTACCTATTGCTGGAATTACATTTTGCAAGAACCAAAATACACTTTAATGAAATTGTACTGAGTGCATCTGCAATTGTTGGTTTTTTAACATGTTTATATCTTCGCTGATGTACTTAACAGTGATCAATACAGATCAATTAAATATAAATGTTTGATATTGCCAACTGTTAGTGGATTAAATCACTTTGTGATGAGGTTTGTATAAAGATAAGGACACAGAGACTTGACAGGGATTCAGATGTGGAGTTTGATTTGAAGAAAATATGGTAGATCAGGAGAAGACCAGATGTATTTGACCCCGTCCTGTGGTCAGTGAATGGTACAGAGCATATGTGGATATTATACACTCAATCATCTCTGTAGTATCAATAATACTTTCCCAGTCTTTTGTTACCAACAATAACTGTATACTATGAAGCTGTAAACATAGCAGTTCTATTGAGAGGGAATTTAGTTCATCTCAAGTTGTTTGCTTTGTGAAAGTGTATTATTGTTTGATGATTATGAACTGTTAAAACACTATTTACAGTAATCAAGTTGAAGCTGGGAACATTAAACTGAAACACAAAAAGAAGTCTTCCAACATATTTGAATCTCATCATGGCATCTGCTTGTCAGTAGACATATTGAAAAACAATTATTGACCAATGAAATAAAATGTTCAAAACTCTTACTATGTCACATTTGGATTCACAGTTGTAAGTCTATAATAATAATTTGGAATTTACATAGTTGGGTTGGTTTTACCAGGCAATCATTGCATGCAGAGAGGTTCCTCTTTTCTTATCAGAGAATACGTTTCATCATTACGTCATTTCTGTAAACACAAAGTAGAGGAAACTTATCTTCCGTGTGGAGGTAGCAGGTGGCAGAGAGTTTTTTGTTCTTACAACAGTCACTTATTTTTTAAAATGTCATCTGGGCAATTCTGTGAAAATGTCAGCATTAGAATTAAATTGTTACCAAAGGTTTTTACTATACTAATAGCAAATATATCAAGGATTGGGAGATTTATCACTCATTGAGGTTTCAATTTGGGTTTATAAAGTATTTGATTTAATTGTAGTGCATGATATTTCACAGTCAGGGAATGGCTATTTTCAGGATTATTATATCCATAACGCTACATATTCCTTATAAATATACACTATTCCTTTTTCATTTGTAGAGTATTATTGCCTCTGGTTTTTGCAGTTTCATTTACAGAAATTCTCAAAAGTTTTCATAAGGCGGGTTTATTTTTTTATTTTTTATTTAACACTTGTGCAAATACCGATATTTTTCTGTTGTTTAGATTTAATCATCAGAGTTTAAGTGTGTGTTTACATAAACAGATGTTCTGTTTATTGTGAACAATAAAACTGGGTGGTTTTATTTGACTTCCATTACTCAAAATATCACCCAAAAAAACGGAAATTGCTCATCTAGTCGTCTGTAGGAGGTGTTAAAACTTCTGACATTTGGGAAACCACTTGTTTTAAAACCACACCAAATGTGACAGATAAATTAATTGTTCAGATGACATTTAGTAAACATCAGATGTGACTCTATATGAGACTCCTTTTAGATAAACATATGACAAACAAATCAAAATATTATATATTAGCTGCTTAAACCTTACATTTCAAGTCAATCAGGATGGCACATCAATGCCAGCTGTGGCAAGTAGATGTGTTTGTCAGTGTAGTGTTCAGAGCATGGAGGTGATACCAGAAGACAGGCAGGTACATCAGGATATGTGGAAGGCCAACAACCCAGCAGCAGGCTGACACAGAATAAATGGTTGCCCACTGCTCCGGGTGTGTGTTCACAGTTAGTGTGTGTGTTCAGTGATGTGTGTGTTCACAGTTAGTGTATGTGTTCAGTGATGTGTGTGTTCACAGTTAGTGTGTGTGTGTGTGTGTGTGTGTGTGTGTTCAGTGATGTGTGTGTTCACAGTAAGTGTGTGTATTTAGTGATGTGTGTGTTCACAGTTAGTGTGTGTGTTCAGTGATGTGTGTGTTCACAGTTAGTGCGTGTATTCACTGATGTGTGTGTGTGTGTGTGTGTGTGTGTGTGTGTGTGTGTGTGTGTGTGTGTGTGTGTGTGTGTGTGTGTGTGTGTGTGTGTGTGTGTGTGTGTGTGTGTGTGTGTGTGTGTGTGTGAGTGTGTGTGTGTGTGTGTGTGTGTGTGTGTGTGTGTGTGTGTTCAATGATGTGTTTTCAGTTAGTATGCATGTTCACTACCGTGTGTGTTTACATTTAGTGTGTGTGTTCACTACTGTGTGTCCTCACAGTGAGTGTGTGTGTTCATTGATGTGATTGGATTTTACATTACATTTGTAAACAGTTTGTTCACAGTAGTCTCAGTGTACAATTAGTGTGTGTGTTACATTCAAACTGTATTCAATTAACACCGTTACATGTTCACTGATGTGTGTGTTTACAGTTAGTGTGCGTGTTCACTGATGTGTGTGTATACAGTTAATGTGTTTGTTCACTGATGTTTGCGTTTACAGTTAGTGTGTGTGTTCACTACTGTGTAAGTTTACAGTTACTGTGTGTATTCACTGATGTGTGTGTTTACAGTTAGTGTGTGTGTTCACTGATATGTGTGTTTAGAGTTAGTGTGTGTGTGTGTGTGTGTGTGTGTGTGTGTGTGATCACTACTGTGTGTGTTTACAGTTACTGTGTGTGTTCACTGATGTGCGTGTTTACGGTTAGTGTGTGTGTGTGTTCACTAATATGTGTGTGTGTTTACAGTTAGTGTGCGTGTTCAATGATGTGTGTGTTTACAGTAAGTGTGCGTGTTGACTACTGTGTGTGTGTGTGTGTGTCTGTGTGTGTGTGTGTGTGTGTGTGTGTGTGTGTGTTTACAGTTACTGTGTGTGTTCTCTATTATGTGTGTGTGTGTTTACAGTAAGTGTGCGTGTTCAATGATGTGTGTGTTTACAGTAAGTGTGTGTGTTCACTAATATGTGTGTGTGTTTATAGTTGGTGTGCGTGTTTACTGATGTGTATGTTAACAGTTAGTTTGCGTGTTGACTTCTGTGTGTGTGCTGGTTCACTGATGCGTGAGCGTGTGTGTGTTTACAGTTAGTGCGTGTGTTCACTGCTGTGTGTGTGTGTGTGTGTGTGTGCGTGCGTGCGTGCGTGTGTGTGTGAATTCATATTTGTCACCATACTTGACTGTGTGTAATTTATTTTCTTGTTTAAACGTTGGTGTAAGTATTGCGTAAATATAATTAAACAAAATTAGTAATGTAACCTAAACACATGCCTATAAATACCACGTTTTAAAATCAGAAATCAGAAAATCTGATTATTTTACATTTGAAATTTGCATTGAAAATAGATTCAGAGCAACATTGAAAGCACTTTTCCTGTGTGTGTGTATTAAAGAGTAATATTTGACATGTATGTGTGTATAAAGAGGGTCATGTGTGACAGGATGATGTGTGTGTGTGTATTAAAGAGTAATATTTGACATGTATGTGTGTATAAAGAGGATCATGTGTGACAGGATGATGTGTGTGTGTATTAAAGGGTAATATTTGACATGTATGTGTGTATAAAGAGGATCATGTGTAACAGGATGATGTGTGTGTGTATTAAAGAGTAATATTTGACATGTATGTGTGCATAAAGATGGTCATGTGTGACAGGATGATGTGTGTGTATTAAAGGGTAATATTTGACATGTATGTGTGTATAAAGAGGGTCATGTGTGACAGGATGTGTGTGTGTGTATTAAAGGGTAATATTTGACATGTATGTGTGTATAAAGAGGGTCATGTGTGACAGGATGATGTGTGTGTGTGTAATAAAGAGTAATATTTGACATGTGTGTGTGTATAAAGAGGGTCATGTGTGACAGGATGATGTGTGTGTGTATTAAAGAGTAATATTTGACATGTATGTGTGTATAAAGATGGTCATGTGTGACAGGATGATGTGTGTGTGTATTAAAGAGTAATATTTGACATGTATGTGTGTATAAAGAGGGTCATGTGTGACAGGATGTGTGTGTGTGTGTTAAAGAGTAATATTTGACATGTATGTGTGTATAAAGAGGGTCATGTGTGACAGGATTATGTGTGTGTGTAATAAAGAGTAATATTTGACATGTATGTGTGTATAAAGAGGATCATGTGTGACAGGATGATGTGTGTGTGTAATAAAGAGTAATATTTGACATGTATGTGTGTATAAAGAGGATCATGTGTGACAGGATGTGTGTGTGTGTATTAAAGAGTAATATTTGACATGTATGTGTGTATAAAGAGGATCATGTGTGACAGGATGATGTGTGTGTGTAATAAAGAGTAATATTTGACATGTATGTGTGTATAAAGAGGATCATGTGTGACAGGATTATGTGTGTGTGTATTAAAGAGTAATATTTGACATGTATGTGTGTATAAAGAGGATCATGTGTGACAGGATTATGTGTGTGTGTAATAAAGAGTAATATTTGACATGTATGTGTGTATAAAGAGGATCATGTGTGACAGGATTATGTGTGTGTGTATTAAAGAGTAATATTTGACATGTATGTGTGTATAAAGAGGATCATGTGTGACAGGATGTGTGTGTGTGTATTAAAGGGTAATATTTGACATGTATGTGTGTATAAAGATGGTCATGTGTGACAGGATTATGTGTGTGTGTATTAAAGGGTAATATTTGACATGTATGTGTGTATAAAGAGGGTCATGTGTGACAGGATGATGTGTGTGTGTATTAAAGGGTAATATTTGACATGTATGTGTGTATAAAGATGGTCATGTGTGACAGGATTATGTGTGTGTGTATTAAAGGGTAATATTTGACATGTATGTGTGTATAAAGAGGATCATGTGTGACAGGATGATGTGTGTGTATTAAAGAGTAATATTTGACATGTATGTGTGTATAAAGAGGATCATGTGTGACAGGATGATGTGTGTGTATTAAAGAGTAATATTTGACATGTATGTGTGTATAAAGAGGATCATGTGTGACAGGATGATGTGTGTGTATTAAAGAGTAATATTTGACATGTATGTGTGTATAAAGAGGATCATGTGTAACAGGATGATGTGTGTGTGTATTAAAGAGTAATATTTGACATGTATGTGTGTATAAAGAGGGTCATGTGTGACAGGATGTGTGTGTGTGTGTATTAAAGAGTAATATTTGACATGTATGTGTGTATAAAGAGGATCATGTGTGACAGGATGTGTGCGTGTGTATTAAAGGGTAATATTTGACATGTATGTGTGTATAAAGAGGGTCATGTGTGACAGGATGATGTGTGTGTGTAATAAAGAGTAATATTTGACATGTATGTGTGTATAAAGAGGATCATGTGTGACAGGATGTGTGTGTGTATTAAAGAGTAATATTTGACATGTATGTGTGTATAAAGAGGGTCATGTGTGACAGGATGTGTGTGTGTGTATTAAAGAGTAATATTTGACATGTATGTGTGTATAAAGATGGTCATGTGTGACAGGATGATGTGTGTGTGTGTATTAAAGAGTAATATTTGACATGTATGTGTGTATAAAGAGGGTCATGTGTGACAGGATGATGTGTGTGTGTATTAAAGAGTAATATTTGACATGTATGTGTGTATAAAGAGGGTCATGTGTGACAGGATGATGTGTGTGTGTATTAAAGAGTAATATTTGACATGTATGTGTGTATAAAGAGGATCATGTGTGACAGGATTATGTGTGTGTGTATTAAAGAGTAATATTTGACATGTATGTGTGTATAAAGAGGGTCATGTGTGACAGGATGATGTGTGTGTGTATTAAAGAGTAATATTTGACATGTATGTGTGTATAAAGAGGATCATGTGTGACAGGATGTGTGTGTGTATTAAAGAGTAATATTTGACATGTATGTGTGTATAAAGAGGGTCATGTGTGACAGGATGTGTGTGTGTGTATTAAAGAGTAATATTTGACATGTATGTGTGTATAAAGATGGTCATGTGTGACAGGATGATGTGTGTGTGTGTATTAAAGAGTAATATTTGACATGTATGTGTGTATAAAGAGGGTCATGTGTGACAGGATTATGTGTGTGTGTAATAAAGAGTAATATTTGACATGTATGTGTGTATAAAGAGGGTCATGTGTGACAGGATGATGTGTGTGTGTAATAAAGAGTAATATTTGACATGTATGTGTGTATAAAGAGGATCATGTGTGACAGGATTATGTGTGTGTGTAATAAAGAGTAATATTTGACATGTATGTGTGTATAAAGAGGATCATGTGTGACAGGATGTGTGTGTGTAATAAAGAGTAATATTTGACATGTATGTGTGTATAAAGAGGGTCATGTGTGACAGGATGATGTGTGTGTGTAATAAAGAGTAATATTTGACATGTATGTGTGTATAAAGAGGGTCATGTGTGACAGGATGATGTGTGTGTGTAATAAAGAGTAATATTTGACATGTATGTGTGTATAAAGAGGGTCATGTGTGACAGGATGTGTGTGTGTGTATTAAAGAGTAATATTTGACATGTATGTGTGTATAAAGAGGGTCATGTGTGACAGGATGATGTGTGTGTGTATTAAAGAGTAATATTTGACATGTATGTGTGTATAAAGAGGGTCATGTGTGACAGGATGTGTGTGTGTGTATTAAAGGGTAATATTTGACATGTATGTGTGTATAAAGAGGGTCATGTGTGACAGGATGTGTGTGTGTGTATTAAAGGGTAATATTTGACATGTATGTGTGTATAAAGAGGGTCATGTGTGACAGGATGATGTGTGTGTGTGTATTAAAGGGTAATATTTGACATGTATGTGTGTATAAAGAGGGTCATGTGTGACAGGATGTGTGTGTGTGTATTAAAGGGTAATATTTGACATGTATGTGTGTATAAAGAGGGTCATGTGTGACAGGATGATGTGTGTGTGTGTATTAAAGGGTAATATTTGACATGTATGTGTGTATAAAGAGGGTCATGTGTGACAGGATGATGTGTGTGTGTATTAAAGAGTAATATTTGACATGTATGTGTGTATAAAGAGGGTCATGTGTGACAGGATTATGTGTGTGTGTATTAAAGAGTAATATTTGACATGTATGTGTGTATAAAGATGGTCATGTGTGACAGGATGTGTGTGTGTGTGTTAAAGAGTAATATTTGACATGTATGTGTGTATAAAGAGGATCATGTGTGACAGGATGTGTGTGTGTGTGTGTGTGTGTGTATAAAGAGGGTCATGTGTGACAGGATGATGTGTGTGTGTATTAAAGAGTAATATTTGACATGTATGTGTGTATAAAGAGGGTCATGTGTGACAGGATGATGTGTGTGTGTAATAAAGAGTAATATTTGACATGTATGTGTGTATAAAGAGGGTCATGTGTGACAGGATGATGTGTGTGTGTAATAAAGAGTAATATTTGACATGTATGTGTGTATAAAGAGGGTCATGTGTGACAGGATGATGTGTGTGTGTATTAAAGAGTAATATTTGACATGTATGTGTGTATAAAGAGGGTCATGTGTGACAGGATGATGTGTGTGTGTATTAAAGAGTAATATTTGACATGTATGTGTGTATAAAGAGGGTCATGTGTGACAGGATGATGTGTGTGTGTAATAAAGAGTAATATTTGACATGTATGTGTGTATAAAGAGGGTCATGTGTGACAGGATGTGTGTGTGTGTGTATTAAAGAGTAATATTTGACATGTATGTGTGTATAAAGAGTAATATTTGACATGTATGTGTGTATAAAGAGGGTCATGTGTGACAGGATGTGTGTGTGTGTGTATTAAAGAGTAATATTTGACATGTGTGTGTGTATAAAGATGGTCATGTGTGACAGGATGTGTGTGTGTGTGTATTAAAGAGTAATATTTGACATGTGTGTGTGTATAAAGAGGGTCATGTGTGACAGGATGATGTGTGTGTGTATTAAAGAGTAATATTTGACATGTATGTGTGTATAAAGAGGGTCATGTGTGACAGGATGTGTGTGTGTGTGTATTAAAGAGTAATATTTGACATGTATGTGTGTATAAAGAGGGTCATGTGTGACAGGATGTGTGTGTGTGTGTATTAAAGAGTAATATTTGACATGTATGTGTGTATAAAGAGGGTCATGTGTGACAGGATGTGTGTGTGTGTATTAAAGAGTAATATTTGACATGTATGTGTGTATAAAGAGGATCATGTGTGACAGGATGTGTGTGTGTGTGTATTAAAGAGTAATATTTGACATGTATGTGTGTATAAAGAGGATCATGTGTGACAGGATTATGTGTGTGTGTAATAAAGAGTAATATTTGACATGTGTGTGTGTATAAAGAGGGTCATGTGTGACAGGATTATGTGTGTGTGTATTAAAGAGTAATATTTGACATGTATGTGTGTATAAAGAGGATCATGTGTGACAGGATGTGTGTGTGTGTGTATTAAAGAGTAATATTTGACATGTATGTGTGTATAAAGAGGATCATGTGTGACAGGATGATGTGTGTGTGTATTAAAGAGTAATATTTGACATGTATGTGTGTATAAAGAGGATCATGTGTGACAGGATGTGTGTGTGTAATAAAGAGTAATATTTGACATGTATGTGTGTATAAAGAGGGTCATGTGTGACAGGATGATGTGTGTGTGTATTAAAGAGTAATATTTGACATGTATGTGTGTATAAAGAGGGTCATGTGTGACAGGATGATGTGTGTGTGTATTAAAGAGTAATATTTGACATGTATGTGTGTATAAAGAGGATCATGTGTGACAGGATGATGTGTGTGTGTATTAAAGAGTAATATTTGACATGTATGTGTGTATAAAGAGGATCATGTGTGACAGGATGATGTGTGTGTGTAATAAAGAGTAATATTTGACATGTATGTGTGTATAAAGAGGATCATGTGTGACAGGATTATGTGTGTGTGTATTAAAGAGTAATATTTGACATGTGTGTGTGTATAAAGAGGGTCATGTGTGACAGGATGATGTGTGTGTGTATTAAAGAGTAATATTTGACATGTATGTGTGTATAAAGAGGATCATGTGTGACAGGATGATGTGTGTGTGTAATAAAGAGTAATATTTGACATGTATGTGTGTATAAAGAGGATCATGTGTGACAGGATGTGTGTGTGTGTGTATTAAAGAGTAATATTTGACATGTATGTGTGTATAAAGAGGATCATGTGTGACAGGATGATGTGTGTGTGTATTAAAGAGTAATATTTGACATATATGTGTGTATAAAGAGGATCATGTGTGACAGGATGATGTGTGTGTGTATTAAAGAGTAATATTTGACATGTATGTGTGTATAAAGAGGATCATGTGTGACAGGATGATGTGTGTGTGTAATAAAGAGTAATATTTGACATGTATGTGTGTATAAAGAGGATCATGTGTGACAGGATGTGTGTGTGTGTGTATTAAAGAGTAATATTTGACATGTGTGTGTGTATAAAGAGGATCATGTGTGACAGGATGATGTGTGTGTGTATTAAAGAGTAATATTTGACATGTATGTGTGTATAAAGAGGGTCATGTGTGACAGGATTATGTGTGTGTGTAATAAAGAGTAATATTTGACATGTGTGTGTGTATAAAGAGGATCATGTGTGACAGGATTATGTGTGTGTGTAATAAAGAGTAATATTTGACATGTGTGTGTGTATAAAGAGGATCATGTGTGACAGGATTATGTGTGTGTGTATTAAAGAGTAATATTTGACATGTATGTGTGTATAAAGAGGATCATGTGTGACAGGATGTGTGTGTGTATTAAAGAGTAATATTTGACATGTATGTGTGTATAAAGAGGATCATGTGTGACAGGATGTGTGTGTGTGTATTAAAGAGTAATATTTGACATGTATGTGTGTATAAAGAGGGTCATGTGTGACAGGATGATGTGTGTGTGTAATAAAGAGTAATATTTGACGTGTGTGTGTATAAAGAGGATCATGTGTGACAGGATGATGTGTGTGTGTATTAAAGAGTAATATTTGACATGTATGTGTGTATAAAGAGGGTCATGTGTGACAGGATGATGTGTGTGTGTAATAAAGAGTAATATTTGACGTGTGTGTGTATAAAGAGGGTCATGTGTGACAGGATGATGTGTGTGTGTAATAAAGAGTAATATTTGACATGTATGTGTGTATAAAGAGGATCATGTGTGACAGGATGTGTGTGTGTGTGTATTAAAGAGTAATATTTGACATGTGTGTGTGTATAAAGAGGATCATGTGTGACAGGATGATGTGTGTGTGTATTAAAGAGTAATATTTGACATGTATGTGTGTATAAAGAGGGTCATGTGTGACAGGATTATGTGTGTGTGTAATAAAGAGTAATATTTGACATGTGTGTGTGTATAAAGAGGATCATGTGTGACAGGATTATGTGTGTGTGTAATAAAGAGTAATATTTGACATGTATGTGTGTATAAAGAGGGTCATGTGTGACAGGATGTGTGTGTGTGTATTAAAGAGTAATATTTGACATGTATGTGTGTATAAAGAGGATCATGTGTGACAGGATGTGTGTGTGTATTAAAGAGTAATATTTGACATGTATGTGTGTATAAAGAGGGTCATGTGTGACAGGATGATGTGTGTGTGTAATAAAGAGTAATATTTGACATGTATGTGTGTATAAAGATGGTCATGTGTGACAGGATGTGTGTGTGTGTATTAAAGAGTAATATTTGACATGTATGTGTGTATAAAGATGGTCATGTGTGACAGGATGTGTGTGTGTGTATTAAAGAGTAATATTTGACATGTATGTGTGTATAAAGATGGTCATGTGTGACAGGATGTGTGTGTGTGTATTAAAGAGTAATATTTGACATGTATGTGTGTATAAAGAGGGTCATGTGTGACAGGATGTGTGTGTGTGTATTAAAGAGTAATATTTGACATGTATGTGTGTATAAAGAGGGTCATGTGTGACAGGATGATGTGTGTGTGTATTAAAGAGTAATATTTGACATGTGTGTGTGTATAAAGAGGGTCATGTGTGACAGGATGATGTGTGTGTGTATTAAAGAGTAATATTTGACATGTGTGTGTGTATAAAGATGGTCATGTGTGACAGGATGTGTGTGTGTGTATTAAAGAGTAATATTTGACATGTATGTGTGTATAAAGAGGATCATGTGTGACAGGATGTGTGTGTGTGTATTAAAGAGTAATATTTGACATGTATGTGTGTATAAAGATGGTCATGTGTGACAGGATGTGTGTGTGTGTGTATTAAAGAGTAATATTTGACATGTATGTGTGTATAAAGAGGATCATGTGTGACAGGATGTGTGTGTGTGTGTATTAAAGAGTAATATTTGACATGTATGTGTGTATAAAGAGGATCATGTGTGACAGGATGATGTGTGTGTGTGTATTAAAGAGTAATATTTGACATGTATGTGTGTATAAAGAGGATCATGTGTGACAGGATGTGTGTGTGTGTGTATTAAAGAGTAATATTTGACATGTATGTGTGTATAAAGAGGATCATGTGTGACAGGATGTGTGTGTGTGTGTATTAAAGAGTAATATTTGACATGTATGTGTGTATAAAGAGGATCATGTGTGACAGGATGATGTGTGTGTGTATTAAAGAGTAATATTTGACATGTATGTGTGTATAAAGAGGATCATGTGTGACAGGATGATGTGTGTGTGTATTAAAGAGTAATATTTGACATGTATGTGTGTATAAAGATGGTCATGTGTGACAGGATGATGTGTGTGTGTGTTGATCTGATCTGGAGTCTGTTTGTAAAGCCCCACCCAACATTACCTAAAAGCAGGAAGTCCATGATCATCAGCACATGAATGTGAAGCAGGACAGGAAGAGGAATGTTGTGTGTGTTCTTGTGATTGTGTGTTTGTGTAGTCTCCATCACTTCCGGTTGTGCACGAGCTGCAGCAGACAGGTATGTTCTCATCCAGTCCCTGTGTGTCTCTACCCGAGCACATGGCTTTACTCACTTATCGATATCTGATCGATGATCTCTTATAACATGATCTGCTCGTGTGTGACCACAGAAGTGTGACAGCGCGTCGTGACGGACAGACATGTTAATATCATACACAGATCATCGTTTCTCACTGTAGCTCTGTCGTGCACATATCGGTTATTGTTTATATTGTTTATATTGTTTATATTGTTTTTATGTTTTTATGTTTTTATTATTTATTCCTCAGAATTCTGAGGCCGCGCGATCGAAATACCGCCGTGACGTCACGGGCTTGTTCACACACCGCGCGCGAGGATTAACACACAGCGACACGTTTGTGTTTAATTGTTCGTGAGTTAGTCGTCAGTTTAGTATAAAGTTTCTCAATCACAGATCTGATGTGATGTTCTGTACAGGTGAACGGGTCACACGCTATAAGAGAGAAGTTAAGAGAGGAAGACGCGTCGAAATAAAGGAAATAAAGGAAATGTTCAAGGTGCTTTTAACCTCACGATATTTAACCTTCTTCCATCTACTGAGTTTCTACAGACATCATACAGACATCATACAGACATCATACAGACATCAGACAGACATCATACAGACATCAGACAGACATCAGACAGACATCATACAGACATCAGACAGACATCATACAGACATCTAACATACATCATACAGACATCAGACAGACATCATACAGACATCACACAGACATCACACAGACATCACACAGACATCACACAGACATCACACAGACATCAGACAGACATCATACAGACATCTCACAGACATCTAACATACATCATACATACATCAGACAGACATCATACAGACATCTAACATACATCATACAGACATCATACAGACATCATACAGACATCACACAGACATCACTCAGACATCTAACATACATCATACAGACATCACACAGACATCACACAGACATTTCACAGACATCTCACAGACATCATACAGACATCTCACAGACATCATACAGACATCACACAGACATCTCACAGACATCTTACAGACATCATACAGACATCTCACATACATCTCACATACATCATACAGACATCACACAGACATCTCACAGACATCTAACATACATCATACAGACATCATACAGACATCATACAGACATCATACAGACATCAAACAGACATCATACAGACATCATACAGACATCATACTCACAGACATCAGACAGACATCATACAGACATCACACAGACATCTAACAGACATCATACAGACATCTAACAGACATCTCACATACATCATACAGACATCATACAGACATCTCACATACATCTCACAGACATCATACAGACATCTAACAGACATCATACAGACATCACACATACATCATACAGACATCATACAGACATCTGACAGACATCATACAGACATCAGACAGACATCACACAGACATCTAACATACATCATACAGACATCAGACAGACATCATACAGACATCTAACATACATCATACAGACATCACACAGACATCACTCAGACATCTAACATACATCATACAGACATCACACAGACATCACACAGACATTTCACAGACATCTCACAGACATCATACAGACATCTCACAGACATCATACAGACATCACACAGACATCTCACAGACATCTTACAGACATCATACAGACATCTCACATACATCTCACATACATCATACAGACATCACACAGACATCTCACAGACATCTAACATACATCATACAGACATCATACAGACATCTAACATACATCATACAGACATCATACAGACATCATACAGACATCAAACAGACATCATACAGACATCATACAGACATCATACTCACAGACATCAGACAGACATCATACAGACATCACACAGACATCTAACAGACATCATACAGACATCTAACAGACATCTCACATACATCATACAGACATCATACAGACATCTCACATACATCTCACAGACATCATACAGACATCTAACAGACATCATACAGACATCACACATACATCATACAGACATCATACAGACATCTAACAGACATCTCACAGACATCACACAGACATCACACAGACATCACACAGACATCACACAGACATCTAACAGACATCTCACAGACATCATACAGACATCATACAGACATCTAACATACATCATACAGACATCACACAGACATCACTCAGACATCTAACATACATCATACAGACATCACACAGACATCACACAGACATTTCACAGACATCTCACAGACATCATACAGACATCTCACAGACATCATACAGACATCACACAGACATCTCACAGACATCTTACAGACATCATACAGACATCTCACATACATCTCACATACATCATACAGACATCACACAGACATCTCACAGACATCTAACATACATCATACAGACATCATACAGACATCTAACATACATCATACAGACATCATACAGACATCATACAGACATCAAACAGACATCATACAGACATCATACAGACATCATACTCACAGACATCAGACAGACATCATACAGACATCACACAGACATCTAACAGACATCATACAGACATCTAACAGACATCTCACATACATCATACAGACATCATACAGACATCTCACATACATCTCACAGACATCATACAGACATCTAACAGACATCATACAGACATCACACATACATCATACAGACATCATACAGACATCTAACAGACATCTCACAGACATCTCACAGACATCACACAGACATCACACAGACATCATACAGACATCTCACAGACATCATACAGACATCACACAGACATCACACAGACATCATACAGACATCAGACAGACATCTAACAGACATCAGACAGACATCATACAGACATCACACAGACATCTTACATACATCATACAGACATCATACAGACATCTTACATCATACAGACATCTAACAGACATCAGACAGACATCATACAGACATCACACTGACATCTAACAGACATCAAACAGACATTATACAGACATCATACAGACATCTTACATCTTACAGACATCTAACAGACATCATACAGACATCATACAGACATCACACTGACATCTAACAGACATCAAACAGACATTATACAGACATCATACAGACATCTTACATCTTACAGACATCATACAGACATCTAACAGACATCAGACAGACATCATACAGGCATCACACAGACATCTAACAGACATCAGACAGACATCATACAGACATCATACAGACATCTAACAGACATCTTACAGACATCTAACATACATCATACAGACATCATACGGACATCATACAGACATCACACAGACATCTGACAGACATCAGACAGACATCATACAGACATCACACAGACATCTAACAGACATCTAACAGACATCAGACAGACATCATACAGACATCATACAGACATCATACAGACATCACACAGACATCTAACATACATCATACAGACATCTAACATACATCATACAGACATCACACAGACATCACTCAGACATCTAACATACATCATACAGACATCACACAGACATCACACAGACATCTCACAGACATCTCACAGACATCATACAGACATCTCACAGACATCATACAGACATCACACAGACATCTCACAGACATCTTACAGACATCTCACAGACATCATACAGACATCTAACATACATCATACAGACATCATACAGACATCTCACATACATCATACAGACATCATACAGACATCTCACAGACATCTCACAGACATCTCACAGACATCTCACAGACATCTCACAGACATCATACAGACATCTCACAGACATCATACAGACATCACACAGACATCTCACAGACATCATACAGACATCACACAGACATCTCACAGACATCATACAGACATCTAACATACATCATACAGACATCATACAGACATCTCACATACATCATACAGACATCATACAGACATCATACAGACATCTAACATACATCATACAGACATCTAACATACATCATACAGACATCTCACATACATCATACAGACATCATACAGACATCTCACATACATCATACAGACATCTAACATACATCATACAGACATCTAACATACATCTAACATACATCATACAGACATCTAACATACATCATACAGACATCTAACATACATCATACAGACATCATACAGACATCTCACATACATCATACAGACATCTAACATACATCATACAGACATCATACAGACATCTCACATACATCATACAGACATCTAACATACATCATACAGACATCATACAGACATCTCACATACATCATACAGACATCTAACATACATCATACAGACATCATACAGACATCTAACATACATCATACATACATCATACAGACATCATACAGACATCTCACATACATCATACAGACATCTCACATACATCATACAGACATCTCACATACATCATACAGACATCTAACATACATCATACAGACATCATACAGACATCTCACATACATCATACAGACATCTAACATACATCATACAGACATCATACAGACATCTCACATACATCATACAGACATCTAACATACATCATACAGACATCTAACATACATCATACAGACATCATACAGACATCTCACATACATCATACAGACATCTAACAGACATCATACAGACATCTAACAGACATCATACAGACATCTCACATACATCATACAGACATCTAACATACATCATACAGACATCATACAGACATCATACAGACATCTAACATACATCATACAGACATCTAACATACATCATACAGACATCATACAGACATCTCACATACATCATACAGACATCTAACATACATCATACAGACATCATACATACATCTAACATACATCATACAGACATCATACAGACATCATACAGACATCATACAGACATCATACAGACATCTCACAGACATCTAACAGACATCATACAGACATCTAACATACATCTCACATACATCTCACAGACATCATACAGACATCTAACATACATCATACAGACATCCAACAGACATCATACAGACATCTAACATACATCATACAGACATCTAACATACATCTCACAGACATCATACAGACATCTAACAGACATCTAACAGACATCATACAGACATCTAACATACATCTCACATACATCTCACAGACATCATACAGACATCTAACATACATCTCACATACATCTCACAGACATCATACAGACATCTAACAGACATCATACAGACATCTAACATACATCATACAGACATCATACAGACATCTAACAGACATCTCACAGACATCATACAGACATCTAACATACATCATACAGACATCATAAAGACATCTCACAGACATCTAACATACATCTCACATACATCTCACAGACATCATACAGACATCATACAGACATCATACAGACATCTAACAGACATCATACAGACATCTTACAGACAACATACAGACATCAGACAGACATCAGACAGACATCATACAGACATCTAACAGACATCACACAGACATCTAACAGACATCATACAGACATTATACAGACATCATACAGACATCACACAGACATCTTACATACATCATACAGACATCATACAGACATCTTACATCATACAGACATCTAACAGACATCAGACAGACATCATACAGACATCACACTGACATCTAACAGACATCAAACAGACATTATACAGACATCATACAGACATCTTACATCTTACAGACATCTAACAGACATCATACAGACATCATACAGACATCACACTGACATCTAACAGACATCAAACAGACATTATACAGACATCATACAGACATCTTACATCATACAGACATCTAACAGACATCAGACAGACATCATACAGACATCACACTGACATCTAACAGACATCAAACAGACATCATACAGACATCTTACAGACATCATACAGACATCTAACAGACATCATACAGACATCACACTGACATCTAACAGACATCAAACAGACATTATACAGACATCTTACATCTTACAGACATCATACAGACATCTAACAGATATCAGACAGACATCATACAGGCATCACACAGACATCTAACAGACATCAGACAGACATCATACAGACATCATACAGACATCTAACAGACATCTAACATACATCATACAGACATCTAACAGACATCAGACAGACATCATACAGACATCATACAGACATCTAACAGACATCTCACACACATTTTACATACATCATACAGACATCAGACAGACATCATACAGACATCATACAGACATCTAACAGACATCAGACAGACATCACACAGACATCAGACAGACATCATACAGACATCATACAGACATCACACAGACATCTCACAGACATCATACAGACATCACACAGACATCATACAAACATCTTACATCATACAGACTTCTAACAGACATCAGACAGACATCATACAGACATCAGACAGACATCTAACAGACATCACACAGACATCATACAGACATCACAAAGACATCTTACATACATCATACAGACATCATACAGACATCTTACATCATACAGACATCTAACAGACATCAGACAGACATCTAACAGACATCATACAGACATTATACAGACATCATACAGACATCTTACATCTTACAGGCATCATACAGACATCAGACAGACATCATACAGGCATCACACAGACATCTCACAGACATCAGACAGACATCATACAGACATCATACAGACATCTAACAGACATCTCACACACATCTTACAGACATCTAACATACATCATACAGACATCTAACATACATCATACAGACATCTAACATACATCATACAGACATCTAACAGACATCTAACAGACATCATACAGACATCTAACATACATCATACATACATCAGACAGACATCTAACAGACATCATACAGACATCTAACAGACATCAGACAGACATCATACAGACATCTAACAGACATCTCACACACATCTTACAGACATCATACAGACATCAGACAGACATCATACAGACATCTAACAGACATCACACAGACATCTAACAGACATTATACAGACATTATACAGACATCATACAGACATCATACAGACATCTTACAGGCATCATACAGACATCAGACAGACATCAGACAGACATCATACAGGCATCACACAGACATCAGACAGACATCATAAAGACATCATACAGACATCTAACAGACATCTCACACACATCTTACAGACATCTAACATACATCATACAGACATCTAACAGACATCAGACAGACATCATACAGACATCAGACAGACATCACACAGACATCTAACAGACATCTCACACACATCTTACAGACATCATACAGACATCTAACAGACATCAGACATCATACAGACATCATACAGACATCATACAGACATCAAACAGACATCACACAGACATCTCACACACATCTTACAGACATCTAACATACATCATACAGACATTATACAGACATCTCACACACATCTTACAGACATCTTACACACATCTTACAGACATCTAACATACATCATACAGATATTATACAGACATCTCACACACATCTTACAGACATCTAACATACATCATACAGACATCATACAGACATCTCACAGACATCATACAGACATTATACAGACATCTTACAGACATCTTACAGACATCTCACAGACATCTCACATACATCATACAGACATCTCACAGACATCATACAGACATCTCACAGACATCATACAGACATCATACAGACATCTTACAGACATCTCACAGACATCATACAGACATCTCACAGACATCATACAGACATCTTACAGACATCTCACAGACATCACACAGACATCACACAGACATCTCACAGACATCATACAGACATCATACAGACATCTTACAGACATCACACAGACATCATACAGACATCTCATAGACATCATACAGACATGGTGCAGTACTATGGGTTCAGTTTTAGGAACCTCTGATATAATCCATTGTATAAGCCATTGTATATCAATTTTATCATCAGGCAGGTAACCCATGCCTCACTATACAATACAGTTATAATTTCCAAACAATATCAAATGTAGTTCAATCTGAAGTAAGTAAAAATGATTAGAGAATATCCAAGTGTTATATCCCACAGGGCACTGTTGGTTCAGCAGTCATGAAGTGCTGCTCATATGATACTGTACATCCTTACAGACAATCAGTGAGATGAGTGATTTCCATTATCTCTTTTAAGATCAGAGCAATAAAAGTAAACCATATGAAGAGATTCTGACCTGTGCATGAAACATACTATACTTCACTTCTGTAGGATTTACACTAATGATTATTTACGGCTAGACATAACATTTAACATCACTGGAGGTCTGTGTGGAAAAGCTTTCTCAAGCCATGCGGTGATGTGTGTCGTTTTAAAAGAAAGACACAATATTGTGTTCTTAATTTTTAATATTCGATCATGTTAAAGTAATGTCATAGTAATAAGTCTGGATTTTCCCTTCTGTTAGAATAGCATGGGACAGCACCTTGGAAAACGTGATCCAGTTTCTGTCTCCCAGGTGCGTTCTTTTAATAATATTTTATTTTTTAGATGTTGTGTAAATGTATTTCTGTTAATTCTGAGTTATACATACAGGGAAAAAGTAAGGACATAAGTAGTCTGCAACATGTTAGAACAAACATATATAGACATGCGCAACACAGGAGCATTTTATTTTCCTGGATGTACTGCCTGACAATTATGAAATCTTCTGGAAATTCATGTTAACACTTGCCCAACACGGTCCAACAGACCGTCCTTAAAAGCATCTGGAATGCAGGACCGCAAACCATACCAAATACAAATCTATCATTTTTAAACTATAAGTTAAGTCTTTGCTGAATTCTGATTGTTCCAGACATGTTTATTTATGTATGACTTTTTAAAAATAAAGTTTATTATTGTACTTCTTCCCTTAAATAAATCTGTAAAAATATGGATAAAGTACTGGTAGGGAACTACCTGTACATTTTCAGTATATTTCACGGACATATTCTAAAATATAATTTTAAGCAATGCTAATTGTAAAACACAGGTAAAACAACTGTAAAAGATGAAAACAGAAAACGTGAATACAGTGCATTGTGCCCTATCTTTATAACAAGCTTCTTCAGTAGTGTAAAAACAAATACAGCTCAGAAGAAAAACAGTTGACAGCGTAGTACCAGACATCTCCAGATCACCTCGGAAATGTAGTATTATTTTCTTCAATCTTAATGAAGGACGTTTGTTATTAAACATGGTTTACCTGTTTATCATCTAAATATTCGACACTAAAGATACATTTACACCTTGTCTACACCGAGCACGAACAGCGCAACAGAAGACAATACATCCCATTATGATCAGACATTCTGTCCACACTGGATACGGCACGATGCGATGTGACAAACGCCTTGTTCTTAATGGATTCTATTGTGATTTGTTGCATCGTGCTGCTCGTGTTCGGTGTGGATGAGTTCTTGAGAAGCAAAATAGCCTGAGACTTGCTTTCTAAGTGATAGTTCACCTAGAAATGAAAGTTGTGTCTTCATTTTCTCACTGTCTTGTCATTTTAAACCTGTATGACTTTCTTTCATCCGCAATTCACAAAAGAAGATATTTTGAAGAATTATAAGAGTTATTAAATTATTTTTGTTGAATTGATAACATTTTTTATGGTTTGGTTTTTGTCTGCATCTGAGTCACAAAATTACAGTAGCAAAGATTTGTTTTTTGCTTGAGGTGCATGGTAATCTGTTATATTGATTCGAGTAAATGTAGTTATAAAATACAATATACATTTTTAAAAGAGCTGTTTGATTTTTCTCCGGTTTTTCTTTTTAAATATAATGCTTGTTGACTTTTTGTTTTTTTTAGGGCTCTTCCACAGAATCTAAACACATGGCAGATTCCTCTGAGTCTCAGGATGAGGTGTTTGGTAAGGAAACATCATAGTGTTTTTTTTATCTTTCATTACAAACAAAACAATAGTGTATACGCATGGCCAAAGGTTAGTGGAGCCACATGTAGTGCTCTGTGCTCACAGCGAACCGAGTTCAGTTCCCATCTCGACACCCTTTTGCTGATTTCTACCCATTGATTTCCTGTCACCTGTCTACTGTACAAGCACATCAAAGGCATAGAGCACATAAATATAACTAGACTGACACAGTCATACACAGATGTTCAGCTGGTGGCAAAAATGAAGTATAATTCAGCAGCACTTTAGTCTTCAGAAGGGATTAAAAGTTTATCTTATTAATTTTCCTAATTTCCAGTACTGTTGAATAGTAGCACTGTACGCATTATAAAGGGTGTAGGCACCACATCTGGTAGAAAAAATCAACAAAGAATTATTCCTGAAATACATTACTCTTACTGACAATTGATTTTATAAAGATTTGCTTATGAAATTAAATAATATAAAATAAAAGCAACCCCTAAAATAAGGTGCTTAGGAGTCCCAATGACCGTTATGTGTATGTGCATTTGTAGATTTTGACACACTGGTATTTGTGCTGTCAGATAAAGCACATGTATGTATGAGATGTAGCACTTAACACCAGTTGGTACAGGCCACAGAGTTTGTGTGTTTAAATTCAACGGCTGATATTGTTCAACACACTCGTCCATCACTGTCTCACTGTCCACAGCCTTATTCTTCTGCATTCCTTTTGCACCGATAGTGTCTTCAAATATAATCTACACCTGAATTTGGGTATTTGACAGATAAATATGCAGATGTATCCTATAAATAATAAATAAGTATAAATAATGTCATATGAACATTTTAAATTTGGCACCATCAGACATATGTAAATAAATTTGTAAACTTCCATTTATACATTTTAAGACAAGACGGCAGGACTAAAAATTTAAAGGAATCCTGATAAGGTTAAAATTCTGTCAGCATTTTCTCACCCTCTTGTCTCTGCATTACCTTCTTTCTTCTACAGATCACAAAAGAAGAAATTTTGAAGAAAGTTGGTATACACACAGCATCGTCCCCCATTCACTTCTATTTTACGGACACAAAACCTGTCAAAGTGAATGGGTGAAAATATATATATTTTATCCAAGGAGAATGGTGCAGTTATTTAGTTAACTTGAATATAAAGAAAACTAACTATTTAGTAGCGTATTAAAATTAAACAGTCTGATAATAGTGAATACTGGGACTAAGTGTTATAATCAATATAAACAGATACAGTTGAGAAAAATTATATGTTAAGTTCAGCAGACTTCCTGAACTCAAACTGATTTTGTTAAGAGAGAGATGTACTTATGACAACATATTTTCATGACCCTGAAACAAAATTTTTGGGGAAAAGCCTATTCCCACCCCAAACGCTAAAGTATACCTTTAATCATGAGGAATGGGTCAATTAAAACATTACTGTACAAGCCCCTTAGCTTAGATTTATGCTTACATTCACATGAACTGTAAACTTATTGCTCAAAACTGTTTGATGGGTTGAAATGTTGACCCAGGGTAGCTTGGGGGATTACAGTTCCACTGAAGAAGACATCAGCGAGTTTATGAGCAGGTTCAGCTACTTTGCACTTTCATTTTATTTTTCCTATGAGTCTCTTTCTTAAACATGTATTATATGAAACAAACAGCAGGTTGTTGGATTGGTTCACAGACAGAAATTGATTCACATTCAGTGAGTAAGACAGCAATGGTTATAGTGATAGAAGTCTACATGCTTTCTGTAATCTTTTCCAGATCATTTAACTTTATCTACAGCATCACCGTGGCAAACACCACTCAAGAGTTTTTAGAGTATTTGTTATACTCTGGTTTTAATAAACCCAGTTGCGTAGACATGAAATGCATGATAGTTGTTTGTGTCAGCTGTGATTGTTACAGACTGTAATGAAGAGAATGAGACGTGTTAAAGGAATAGCTGCTGAAACAGACGAGTGACTGTCTCTCTGCAGGGCCTGTGGGTGCCCTCGGGCTTTCATGAATGCCATCATAGAGAGGATTTCATGCCCGGGTGGGAGGACGCATGCCTGCAGCCTCTCTGAGAGACATGCTTTCCATGCCTCGGTCCCACTGCCACATATTGTGTGGGTCCAATTGTTCCTGCTGGACTAAGAAATGTTAGCTTATACCACTCACTATCAGGAATAAATGAACTTTGACACATCACAATGATCAATGTGAGAAGTGCTGTGGTTGATGCTCATAGAAGTAATTCAGGTTACGTTTTTAAACTTAAATTCCTTTTTATGTCTCATATGTATCGATGCCATAGACAGGAGAAATAAAACAACATATTTTGAGACGAGGATTGTTCACAATGAAGAGCCGTGTGGCCATTTACTGTACAAACTCTGCCGTGTGTTTTCAAGGGACTGCTTTCTGTTCGTTGCAAATAAGCCATGGAGTAACGTACATTGAGCTGCAGAACAAGACCTTTCATGACGGAGTTCAGAAATGAGATGAGTGTCCAGCCTGGGGAAGTTATTACAGTCACACTTATTCCATTGTTCTTTTACAATAACTGTGTGGTTTGGACAAAGGACCTCTGTCATAAACTGTAGAATGTAGATTCTCTTGTGTTTTGCAGTACAGTTGTGGCTTTGTCCCAGCGCACAGGGTTCAAACCTGACAACCTTCACAACCCTCTGAAATGTAGATGTTTTATAATAAAGAACATGTTTGGCCTGTTGGTTTCTGACAGACGACTGTGTTTTTGTATAAAGTTTTAAGGTTGTATGGGTCATTATGTCTGTTTGTGAGGAACTCTTCTACAGCAGAAGGGCTTATGCTGACAATGATCTTACTGTGAACTCTCTCTGTCTCCGCGCAGGCCTGGGCGAGGCCGACATGAACCAGAACAATGACCGCTCCAGCAAGAGTCCTCTGGTGACCGACTCCACGACCGCCGTAGTACATCAGAGCAGCTGGAACCAGCCGAACACAGATGACCCTAATGCCTCAGGGCTCCGCCCACACTTGGTCCGCCTCTTCTCTCGGGACGCTCCGGGCCGTGAAGACAACACCTTCAAAGACCGCCCATCAGAGTCCGATGAGCTGCAGACCATCCCAGAGCACGGCGGAGCTGGTTCAGAGTGCGGTTCTGAGTGTGCCGAGCAGGACACAGAATAAATTTGCTCTTGACAACAAGCAGTCGCTGACCATTTCAAAGTGAACGCTCGACATGGCATCTGCAAGCTCCTCTCAGTCCACGTTTAGGTTGGGTCGTAGTAAGAAGAACCCGACTGTTATGGATCAGATTGGAAAGTTTTTCGGAGGGGACAAGAAGAGGAAGGGAAAGGTGAGGATTGAGTGGGCTTCATTTGAAATTAGCGTTACAAGCCTTGTATGAATCTTGGAGTATTTGTACTTTTACTCGTTGATTTTTTTGTTTTTTGATTGTCACACTGATGTATTGAGAATTCATCCCTCTGAGTATATGCTGCATTTGGTGTGTTATAGGTACAGAAAAGTTTTTATTGTGGTTCAGGGATTGTGTACACTGTGTGATTTATAAACAAAATCACTTTTATAAAATGTGCTGTATTATAAAAGCCTACCAGAGGAAACAAATCTAGTATTTTTACCACTTTTTCACTGACAGAAAATCGAGTTTTGTACTCTACCATACATGTGGCTTAGTGTACGATACAACAGATATTTTATAATTTTTTTACAATTTTATGGACTCTATTTCAGAATTCATTTTTGCGGTACGGAGGGAGGTCACGTTGGGGTAACACTTTTAAAAATCAAAGGTTTTTCACTTAAAAGTCATAGAAAAAAATTGGTTCCACAAAGAACTGTTTTTTTTATGTTTTGCCAAAAGTTTTGTTAATGGTTCTCAAAAGAATCATCTCTTTCTTATATTTTCATATTTGAAACACTTTTTTTAACCACAAACAACCTTCTGTGAGAAAGAGACGTTCTTCAGTTGTTAAAGGTTTTTACGAAACCAACATTGGTTTTTCTATGACATTGTGAAGCACTTTTATTTTTAGGGGTTTACATGCATTTCTGCTGTATAAGTTCAACATTTATGATCAAACCTTCATTTTATTTTGTAGATATACAGTTTTTCATCAAATGGTTTCCTAATACAGGAGATTATTAACTTGATTCATAATCAAACCCCTTTTCTTGTTTCTTATCTGATTATGCAATATCCAGAGCCTTTAATAGACCTTTATATACAAAAGTAAAAATAAATCAAAGCAAAAGATTTAAAGCCTTTATCAGAAAAACCAAAGTGGGTACAATTTCTGGGAATTTAAAAAAAACTAACTTTTGAGTTATTCCTTGCATGTGGATGTAAGTGAAGTGTTATAGATTACCTTTTATTTTGGGGAAAATGTGAATTTGAAAACAGCTTCTGTATTCCTGTTTATTTTGTGAGCTTTTTTAAAGCAAATCTTACACTTCAGTGTCCTGCACAGTATCTGACATGATTCAATTGTTGCAGTATATTTCTTTGTATGGGAGGGGATTGAATCAGTTAAACATTGTGATCTCTGTGTGTTAAGTGATGTGGCAGAGATTTGTGTTGATTATATTTGTGTGCTTTATGCATATACTGCTGCTTTAAACAAATGTCTGAAACATGCCTCAGGTTAACAAATCTGTCCGGTGTTATGTGAACTCTTAGTGTCATGTCTTGTTTATAACAAACCTCCAGTCAATCCTGAAGCTGTCCTTAAACCTGATCCTGTCACCAACTAAATTAAAATCTGTGTTTAACCTCATGAGCGCAGCGTTATTTGTTTATTTGTTGACCTGTAGTCTATTTGATTCAGCTACTAATAAATGTATAGTGATGGTTTGTATGTAAATGCTGTAGAGTAAACAGGTGTGGTCACAGCTAAAGTATCAGAGTCATATATATCATGTGTTGTTAGTTTGTGAGGAATTGTGTTTTCCTTTAAAGTTTCATTTTACTGCAGAGATTGTGTTCTGCTTACAAGGTAAACTTGGAAAAATGAACTTGAAGAAAATCTCCATGTTAAGATGTCAGCATGTAGTGTCTTTAAGAGGTGGTGCATCAACTCTGCAGTACATTGAATTCAAATCATACTTTAAAATAACTTTAACAAAACTATGAATGCGACTGGAAACTCACAAATAAAAGTAATGGCAAATGTAAGTATTTTAACACATTAAAACAATCAGGCAATAGTATATTACCAGTCTTGCAAAACGCTCTGAAACACAATCTGGAACATACATGAGATAGTCAGTGTTCTTTACTGTGGCAGTGGTATTGAGGACTTACATGTTCTTTGTTTTAAATTAATGTTTAAATCTCTTTATTTTAGCAGTGTTTCACTTTGGATACGGCAGTCTAAGGCATATTACATACCATTTAGTGTGACGTTTCATAAGTAATTGCTGTACTTTACATGAAATTCTCATACTTTTACTAAGATTTCCTGAAGTCTGAATTAAAGGTCAAAACGTAAATATATTTATAAGATGTAGAACACATGATATATGAATGTTGATAAATTTATAACAGTAATTTTCCTAAAACTCTCATAAAATACAAAAGCTTGAAAAATGTACTTGATTGTAGATTACGGTTAAACTACAACCAGTAAATCTGAAAGGATTCACATGTGGCATCACTCAAGACTGAAGAATAGCATCAGGTTGAAAACACACAAAAGTTTTTGTCGACTTGATCACATCATCAACTATATATTGAAGCATGCATTGATACAGCTATGCTTCTCAGTTGGCTGTGTATGGATCTGTGTCTGAATGCTCACCGAGGGCCCGTAGTGTTTGTGTCTGGTCCTAGGAATCCTCTTTTATCTCCCATCAGGTGAATGGATGGGTCGTGTAGATCTACATGTAACCCATTGTTTCCGAGTAGGGACACCTCTGTTCCCCTGATGGGAGAACATTCTTCTAACCAATAAGTAATGAGCAGCTCCACAAGATTCAAGGTGTTGGCTTGGCCTTCAAACGATCCAGTCCATAGAAGCTTCCCGCCTCAAAACGTACAAGACGTATAGGATCTGCTGAGGAATGGCCGCTGTGATGGGGTTTACACGTCTCTATTGTCACAGTTATGAGATGAAATGCTTAATCCTGCCGCCCCATGATTTGGAATGTGTAGATAGTGGCCAATGGCTGATTCTGATACTGAATTTGTTGTCATACCTGATTTCGGATATGAAGGCTCTGTAATGTTTAATGATCTGTAATGTTCTTCATCACAGGGGTCTTTCCGGGGTGCTTTGTCTGCCTCCCCTCAGAGATCCAGTGCATCACCTCGCCGCCGCGCTAATGAGAACGCTGTCGTACACTTTTTCCGAAACATTGTATGTATCTCACTTCTAAATCTTTGACACAAATTGATTGGATTTTCATGAAAGGTTAATAGATTACTCTTTTTTTAATCAGGTTTCTCCTTCTACCCCAAAGAAGGTAAGCGGTGAAGTTCACTAAAGTCTCAAAAATCCTTTTGTGACCCTGGACCATAAAATCTGTCATAAGGGATCTACTTAAAATAGGATTTTATAACATTATAACTGGGCATACTCTTTTATACAGAGCGAAGAAGAGTGCTTAGATATATCTAATTTTTAGTCCTTAGTGCAAAAAATATATAGTAGGTAAATAGCCTTTAAATTTGTCCAAATGAAGTCTTAAGCAGCACATTTTACTAATGAAGTAAAGTAAATGTCTCTATTGACTTCTGTAATGGTGATGTGGATGGCAGATGAACCGGACGGCTTTACATGGATATCAAACTTGAGTGGGTTATTCACGATTTTGTTGCATCCACTCAGGTTACAGATATAGTTAGATATACACTATGTAAGGTAGGAAAATTACTATATATCTTCATGGAACCGTTACTAAATTTTCTAATGATGGTGATATGAAAAAAGATCATTTTCATTCGGGTTTTGTGGTCCAGGGTCACATGTTTTTCTAGCAATACAGTATTATAATATTATTAAAATTGATTCTTGTTCAAAGAATTATTGCTGTTTAACATACAGTACAATTTCTTTTTTAATAGGGAGACCAGAAGTCACACAGTTCTGTTAAAGGCCAAAAAGGACGTGGAGACAGTCAAGGTACCTTAACCAGGATCTTTAAAAGGGTAAGACTATTTTACATTGCCATTACTTGAAAACAAGTTTTATTTACTGACATGCATTGTATGAGATTGATTCATAGTGTCATTTTGTTGAAATCTAAATGAAAATCTATATGAGAATATATAGTGCTTGGTAGTAGTTTATAGACTGTAAAGAAATTGTTGTCCATGTTGATAGAATTACTGATCACTCCTAACAAAAAAGTCCGAAACATAACTACACAGGTTATTAATTCTATACATTAGTGTTATATAAGATAGTTCTATCTTTCAAGAAACTCAAATCTGTTTGTGTCTTTCAGGGAGGAAGCCAGTCTGCCTCAAGCAAACGCTGAAATCACAGCACATTGTTAAAAGCCATTCAAAGATGAGAACAAGGAGATAAAGCGAGATAAAAATACTTGTATATGTCTAATTCAGTAACTGACTTGAAGAAGCTTAGCATTGATTGATATGTGACAATACAATCTGTGTCAACTGTATTAACTCAGCTGTGTGTAACCTATGGCAGGTCACTGTCACAGACAGCTTAAGACTGGTTACTGGTCAGCACTGGTATTTGTGTAACACAACTCTTTTGTCTTGTCTCTGTGATGTACACAAGTCCCTTATGCCTGAAAAGCTTTATTTGTGTTTTAAAAACCGGGTTAGTCGAGTTGTGTATCACACATGTGTCACATGGCCCGGCACCCAGTACATGTGTAACAACCTTTTAATGAGAATTACAGTCTAGATATCCTCTGATATATTCAGTAACTACATTGTTAGTGCACCGTGATTTGCAGTGTGTCAAATAACAGCTTCAGTGAGTGTTTAGGGCCGCTTGTCTTTTCATCAGATATGGCATACAAACAAAAAATGTGTTGTATAAACTAATAAGATGTGTCGGAGGTTGATGTTACATTGAGACCGCTTAGTTGATGACAATTAAAAATGCAAAACCAAGATGTTTGTGTTTCTGTCTTCAATAAAAAAGATTATTGTATTAAACAGCAATACTTCATATACTGACTGAACAACTCTCCTATGTATATTTAAAAAAATAAATATGTGCAAGAAGACAAATCTAAATAAATAAACATCTGTATCCAAAACATTTATTAAATAATTTTGCATTTACAAAAAGTTCTGCCAAAACTGGAAAATCCCAGCAAAATAAAATGTACAATCCTATAGCCACAACACAACCAGAGAATACAGCATCCAGTCTCTTCACACTATGTACATTGCAAAAAATTAGTACTATAATCCAAATTTGGAAATGTAATCCAGTTTACATCCCACTCGCCATGAAAACAACTACATAAATTCAATGAAGTCATTGTATCTCTTCCACAACAGAAACACAAGACCACCATATATCCCTGATCATACAGTATGTTCTCATGTATATGCATTTGCAGGGTCTTCACTCGCAGAGATTCAATTCAAGTAGAAACGTGATTCTCCAGGTCATTAAATCTTGTGTTATTGACAGACAGTCTTTTAGTACAAAATTAATTTATCAGTCTCTTTACAAAATACACAACCTAATGCTTATGAATTGAAAATGAAGACGTAAAAAAATAAAACTGCTCACAGATGAACAAGATTCAATTTCCTAGAGCAATCAGGAATATATACAACTACAAAGTTCATGGCTATGTACATTCACATTAATGCAGTATGTCACAAAAGATAAAAAAGCGAGCAGCAGGCACTGTCTGAGGCAGGTCAGGCGCTCATGGGAAAACTGTGGGCATGGGACACTGCCAGTCTCCCGAAGACTCGGGCACGACCTCCTCCAGATCCAAACCTGACTGACCGTCTTCTCTTCCCGACCGGGTGGAATCCTGCTGAGAGTCTGACTCTGAATCGTGTTCCAACACCACTTCTACTTCCTGGTGTTTAGCTGAGAGGGAATGGAAAACAGTGTTTACAAATTCTCTCTGCATACATATCAACTTTGAAATGCTGGTTACACATACCCAAGGGGTTGGCACAGGACGACCCGTAACCATGAGATCTTTTCATATGCAGCTTCATGTTGCTCTTCTGAGTGAAGCCGATGGTGCACACCTCGCAGCGGTAGGGTTTCTCGCCGGTGTGTTTCACCCGGTGAACATGTAGAGCGCTCTTCTGATTGAACGCTTTGTCACACAGTGAACACTTAAAGGGCCGCTCTCCTAAAGCAGAAGGAACATGTGAGTGAATAAGTATGCTGATGTTTAGGGATGACAGAAAGTGTGTGAATTACCTGTGTGTGTTCGAATGTGCCTATCCAATTGACTGGGCTTTGCAAAGGCTTTTTCACAGCTGGGGCATTTGAACACTTTGGGTTTCAGAGAGTTCACTTTGGGACCCTTGTTGTGGACGTATTCATGTTCCTTAAAGTAGACACATAGTCACAAATGTTCCAAAAGCTCACAACCTGACATGAGTCACACAAGGTTTTGCCGTCTCGTTTACCTTCAGGTGTGTAGCTCGCTTGAAGGCTTTCTTGCAGACGCGGCAGACGTGACAGCGGTCTTTTCCATGCACCTGTCTGCAGTGTCGTCTCAGAGCGTTTGCCGTGAGCAGCGTCTCTGTGCAGTAATAACACTGATGTTTCTGCTGCATGTCTGCATCCTTCTCTTCCGACTGGCTGGTCACCATCTGCAACACACACACAAATAAATACCCACTGGGTCAAATAATAATTTGGTTGCAGTTCGGATCATCATCCGAGCTTCTGTTAATGGAGCTACCTGTGTGTTCAGGTTCAGAGAGACCGCGTCCAGCATCTGCGTGTCCGCCAGAGTCAAAGTCACACTGCCGTCGCTGGCCATGCCCGCTGATGACATCACAAGGCTTTGAGATGACATACCCGCCTGGGAGAGGGAGGTGCTGGGTGTCAGAGCCGTGACTGATGGGAGGATAGAAACAGAGCATATGATGTGAATGATATTATGAAGGATGTTTCAGTCATATGGACAACAGATGTTCAGAGAAACAGTACTGTACTCACCACTCATGGAGGAGACAGGAGGACTGTGAGGAAGAAGCTGTTCAGTGTTCAGTGTCAGACTGCTGGTGTCTTGAGCTGAGGAGGGTAAGAGCTCCTGACCTTCAAACATACAGTTCACAAAGGGTTTGTTTCATAAATGTGCATTATAAAATACAGTCACTATTTACCCATCAGTGTGACCTCACAGTATAGCAAGAGCGATTTAATGACATCATACTATGATCTCATCAGTCGACATGACACTGTATGAAGTCAAACAAGCCTAACTTTGCAGTTGTCTTATATAACTGACACACAAACAAGCTCATGAGATCATGAGTTTTATGTCGGAGGACATAAATCATTCTGAGGGCTGTTTATAGTTAAAGACTTTTCTAAGACTGCAGAGAACTGCACTATTACAAAATCTTGATAAAAGGTTTTAAAATGAAATAGGCAAGAGTTTTAAAATGCCAAAGTTGTTTCACAGCAAGAATGTTAAGTAATGATTGACAGATGATTAAGTGTTTCCCCTCATATCACACTGACGTTTCATATTGTAATATGCATTGTAAAACTTGCTCTGAAAGTAATCCCCATCATAAATTTACTATAAATCTGCAATGATGTATTGAAAGTAATGGCTTTACGCCTTGGTGGGGCCAGGTCTGTGACAGATGGCCAGACAGATGCTTGGATGTTTGATGGATGTGTACCTGCTATGGTGAGTGTGATCTCTGGCGTTCCACTGGTAGATGTGGATGTGGCTGAGCTGGTTTGTGTTAAAGCTTGTGTCAGACTGGAGTTATTGATGGTTAATGTGATTTCAGGAGCATTGCCCACAGCACTTACAAGACCTGCACCGCCGGACACATGTGAAAGCTCTTGAGAAACTGACGGGACACACAAAACAAGAGCCAAATGAGTTACCCTTCTTCCAAATAAATACAGATGTTTTCTATTGCAAATGGTAAAGTAATATCACCAGAGCTGCATTGTAATAAGAATTACTGACATAACTATCAGATTTTTGAAAATGCTATTCAAATTCAAACCTATACAAATGCAAATGACCTAGGATATGTCCCTGCAAATCACATGCATAATTATAAACGGGAAGGAAGATTTCATAAAGCATTTATTTTATATTAATACTACAGTCTAAACATGTTTTAGTTTAATTACAGTTTTAGTTCATTAAACTTAATGCATATTGCACTGCATTTGCAGAAATAGGCAGAATTTTAAAAATAGATTCAAAAAATTAAATAAAATGTTTTTTTCTGTCATTTTTAGTTTTCATATTTAGTTTAATTTACTTTGACTTCATTTTCAAGGCAATATTTCTATATATTTTAATATTTTAATGATGTTTTTCAACTGATAATTAATAAAACTGAATCAGGTTCTACAGATGCAGTTGTGTAACCCTAAAGCTTACAACAGCACATCAATCATAGCATTTAAGCCTTTATAACTTAAAACAAAATCTAAGAGGTTAAAGATCTGTATATTATTATGATCGCCGAAATTTAAAATGGTTTAAATGTATGTGGGGTAGTGATTTGTCATTTTCAAGTTTGTTAAAGAAGAGAAGAAAGAGAAGAGAGACCAGTGTTGTTATGTTGGTTTGTCAGGTTGGTTATGGTGACGCTGGTGGAGGTGGCGGTCGGCTGCAGTGAGAGGCCGCTCAATGGATGGATCACTACATTAGCAGGAACTGAAGATTCTCCAGTGGACATAAGATGAGCGCTTGCGTGCTGGGTCAAAGCAGAGTCAGTCCCCAGAGAATGAGACAGTAATGTGCCTTGCTGCAGAGTTTGCTGTAAAATACTGGGGTCAATCTGAACAGAAACAATAAGAAACTCTCGGTGAATGTTCACACATAACTTCTGTAATGAGCTCTCTCGAGGAGGAGATGCTCTGTCACCTGCAGCGTGATGTTGTTGATGTTGCTGGGATCAATCCCAGAGATCTGCACGTTTGGACATACTATGTTGCCCGAAGTGAGCTGCAAGTGAATTCCTTCCAGTGTGGCAAGACCCTCCGTCAGAGAGACTGTCAGATCACCCCCGGCTGGGTAAACGAAGACACAAGACAACCAATGACAACCTGCCTTACTTTGAAAGCATAAAACCATATTTACATTAAGCTTATATTTTCAGATGAATTTAAGAGAACTCATAACCCTTAACACATATATACATCTGTTTATTCACTTCTCATTTATTACCTGACACAGTAGCAGGCAGTATGGCCTGACCCACAAGACCTTGCTGAAGCAGGCTGGCTTCGTACTGACCCGCAAGCACTGGGTTTCCATGGATGTAGATGTTAGGATCTGTTGTGGCAGTCTGTAATAATCCAAGAGATGGGTGAGAGTCTGCAGCGGTGGATGAATCCAGTGTCCGAGAAGCACAGTGGTTATCTGCTCCTCCCCGCGGCTCAGCACTCGAGCTTCGCTTGGCCTTACGCTCAGAGGGTCGGATGTGACACTGAATATGGGTCTTACGATGGCCGGACGTACGGAAGCGAAGGTCACAGAAAGGGCACTTGAAGGGTTTGGAGCCCGTGTGTAAGCGCATATGGACCTTCAGACTGCCTTTTGTGGAGAAGGATGTGTTGCACATGTGACAGCTAAACAGCTTCTGCCCTGTACGGACACAAAAAAACATCATCCAGTAAAACTGAACTAATGTTCAACTGTTTCTACATTCAGACTATTTCAACAGTACTATTTGGTAAGAATTGACCCACCTGTGTGTGTCTTTACATGACAGTCCAGTGTAGATTTCACTGTGAAAGACTTTCCACATTCATCACACTTGTACGGTTTCTCACCTGTGTGAATTCGGATGTGTCTGAAAACAGCAGAAGACGAGTCACATTCACACCAGTAATGATTTATTTAAAGGGCTTATATAACTGTGCTTAAACGAATATTTTGGTTTGTATTAGGTGTAATGCGATGTGAATACATGAATTAATGTAAAAAACATAGTTTACACATACAGTGAAAACCATCAATGTTTAAAAAACTCATTGCTCTGGAAAGTGAAGTTGGCTCTGATTGGCCAGTTAAGGAATGCGTTGTGATTGGCCGAATACCGCAGGCAGGTAACGCTAAAGTTACGACTCTAACCACGTTTGTAATATCAGCATCGAAAACAGTGGTACTGACAGGTGAGAGGCGACAACATGGGATCAGTGTATCTGAAGGCTAAAATCAGATCCAGAAGATTAAGAAGATCATACCAATACATCAAAAGAATACTAATCTCAACTACTTTTGTTATCTTTACATCTTTATGTTCTTGTAGAAACACTCTTTGTCAGTACGTAGTTCTAAACTAATTGTTCGTACGTAGCAAACTATTCAACAAACTGAGTCTGAAGTGTCAGCAGTTGTCTGTAACAATATTCCAATGTTATGTGAGCCAGTCATTTTTAGTCATTTTCATCTTTTGGGAGTCCAAACAAAGCAAACCCCAATTACATATTCAAATGAGCAAATTTTGTAGAATGTAGGGGCCTGTGTAAATGAGGAGTTTCAGGAAGGTCCGGGTGATCCTTCGATATTGTTAAGAATAGATATTTTGTTCTGAAACTTCATTTTTTGCCTTTCTACATGTAATCATGCATGGACAACTTGTAAGTAAGCTAAAATGGAATTTTGAACAATCAACACTTTAATACACTATGCTTGTCTGAGAAACAAACACATGATCTCAACCATCCCATCTAATGTGCACCGACAAACTGTTTTGTCAAAAAGGCTTTGGTTCATTTTTTTAAATATAGTTAAGACATGTTTTTTACAATAGGTTGAAGGTTTAACACTTATACTGTTCCGAACATTCAGGTGAATCTGGCATGAAAATAATTACCTCACCAGGTCACTGGGCTTCTTGAAACTCTTAGGGCAATACTGACAGCGGTTAGCAAATTTTGGCTCCAGGTCATGCTCTATACATTTATCTTTAACTTCACTGATTCGATCTCGTTCAGCGGCTGTCTGGGCAAGAACCTTCTCTGATAGAGATGCTTCGTCCCCGGGGTCTCTCTTGGCCAGCTCTGCTGTCTGCTCTTCTGTTAATGTGATAATGCCGATGCGACTTCTTTTTAACCCTGAGCGATCTGAACCATCATCATCTTCACAGGCGTCATCAGCTTCTAGAACTTTGCACACCAGGTTTTATGTAATATAAAATTCACTTTATTTTAGGTCCAATCACTGATAAGATGACACAAAAAGACATCATGAGTGATGGTGATTACCTCTGGGCCCTTCAGCGTGCAATAGCTTCACGTGTTTCTTGCGCAGCATGACCGTACGGAAACTTTCCTCACATATGGTACACTTAAAGGGCTTTGTGTTCAGATGAATGATCATGTGTCGGTTCAGACTGCCGTTGGTGGTAAAAGAGGCTTCACAAACGTTACATTTGTAAGCCTTTAATCCTGACAGGAGAAGAGAGAGAGTTATAAAAGGGTTCGAGTATGCTTCCTGAAACTGGTCTTTCTGTCTGATTCTCACCTGTGTGTGTGTTAAGATGTGATTTCAGCACTCCAGCAGACACAAAGCTTCTCCCGCAGAGATGGCAGCGGTAAGGTTTCTCTCCCGTGTGAGAGCGCACATGCTGCTTCAGATGACTGGACTTCTTAAAGCTTTTATCACACATATCGCACCTGAGAAACAAACAAAAAATTACTAGAAAAATGTTGAAAAATATTATTCGCAATGCTCATGTGCAGAAAAGATCGATCATCTTTCTCTCTGAGGCTGCCCGCTTGGCTTTAATGACTTCACATGATCCATACATTTAAACAACACGCATAAATTCATATATAACATATATATATATAACATATAACATTTTATAGATTTTAATGTGAATTATAATCTAATTGTATGCAAAAAAAAAAAAAACTTTATATATAATATTAATTTGACTGTCTCACATCATCACACATTAAAATGTTTTATTCATCTGAACAGCCAATTTCAGCTTTTTTGTTTAAGATAGAAAATATTAAGCAAATGAATTCTTACTGATAGACCCTCTTGTTGTTGTCATCCTCACTCTGAAAGTCTTGTGTCTGTATGGCCAGCTGCATTTCCCCTTGAGTCGTGTCTTGTAATAAACCACTTGTCTAAATGCATAAACACAAATGAACAATTGCAGACAGACAGAGTGATAGGTCCTGGATCATGGGATTTTAATTCAATATCATTAACTAATAAAACTATTAAACTATCACCATTATGTGTCATGTTCATTCACAGTATGATGTACGTAGGATAGGTCAAGGAGTACAAGGTATTCATTTCTGTGCTTACTTAAGTCACATTTCCAGCACAGAAAAATAACTAAAGACTGTAAAGGTTTGTGTTGTGTGTTTGTGATTACCTCAGAGTGTGTTACATGCAGAAGGTTTGGGGGGTGATAGCTGGAGGTCAGTGCCTGGGACTCAAGTGTGCTTGAGTCCTGAAGCTGTTGAACTGTAGAGAAATGACCCTGCTGGGTAAATCCCTCCGCTATAGAATAACCTGCAAAAGATAACAAAGGTTTTAAAGTACACATTTTTAAAAACAGCACCTTTATGGTTGTTGTATAACAGGCCTGCCATAATAGTTGTCCAGTCATGCAAGTATACCCAAAAGAACTACGATGGTATAAGATACTGTACACTCGTGGTACTCAACATATGCATAGATGTTTCTTCAACAAAAAGTGGTTTCACTCCTCGATTCTTGGTAAGTCGTTTTGGATAAAAGCATCTCCTAAATGCCTAAACGTAAATGTAATGTGTGTGTTACCTGGAGCGAGTGCTGACTGCTCATAGGCTGGCTGAGGCAGAGCTGGTGTCTCGAACTGACTCATGTGCTGGGGCAGGGCATGCTGTGTGCTCACAAAGGATTCTGAGGATATAAACAATGTGTGCATTTCAAACATGGTTATTAAAGGCTATATAGGCTTCCCTGTAACTCAGCACTTGCAACCCTCATGATTTCAATAAAGACCTAGAATGAATGTATATTATAACGCAATGTAGGTTGCTTTGAATTAACGTGTCTGCCAAATGCATAGGTGTATATTTAAACACCTTTAAAGCAAACACACTTTGAGAATCAGTCTCAAGTACATCACAATTTAATGTGATAAGAAATGTCTGATAATAATGCATATAAGCTAAGTTAAGTTCAGTAATGTTTATATATATGTTTCTTACCTGTGTCCTGAAGCGCGTCATCCCCTAGTGGTGCGGACAATGCCACCTGTTGACCATCTCCCACTACATCCAGCATGCTCTGGGACTCTGTGGCCACCACAGCTGCGGGCTGCATGTCATTGGAGCCCGGCTGCTGATGCAGCTGTTGAGCCAACTCATATCTGACAACAAACCATATGTCTATAGTAAAGCTATTGATAAATCTACTGTTCACATCCACTTTGGTTACAAGACTGACTGAGACAGAAAGGTTTAACCATTTCAGGATCATATCCCATGTGTGTTTACCTGTGTGTTTTCACATGCTTTCTACAGTTGGGGGAGGATTTGAAGGTCTTCTGGCAGTACGGGCACATGTAAGGCCGTATGTCGCTGTGCGTGGTCATGTGACGTCGCAGGCTGCCGCTGGTTGTGAATGTGGTATCGCAAAGCAGGCACTTAAAAGCTTTGAGGCCGGAGTGGGTGCGGATGTGAGCTTTCAGCACGCCGGAGGATGCGAAGCCTTTACTGCACTGCAGGCACTTGTACGGCCGCTCTCCTGTGTGCGACCTGAGTAATATAAGACAAATGACAAAATGAGTGACATCTGGAGGATGCTTTCAATCCTATATTTTTAAACAATAGCCGCCCCATCTTTTTATTAATACTTTTTACTTTCTGTTCTGTGTTTTCTGGTTTTCTATGGGATATTTTTTAAAATGCAAATTTTGGCAAACATTTATATCTGTAAAATAGTAAATTTCACCTGATATGCTGTTTAAGGTGACTTGATTTCTTGTAAGCTTTGCTGCAGAATCCACATTTATATGGACGCTCATTATCCACAATGTCCAGATACTGCTGCAAGGCGGCCCTTGAGTTTGGGTTCTGCAGGAGTCCTGTGATCAATAAACCAATGATCAATTAAACTTCATCACTAGTATCCATCCCTTTTTAAGGGAATTGCTAATTGATGTGGGGCTGTTTTTGGTACAGAAATACAATGTCTCTTACTCAGTTTTTAACAATTGGACTACGTTAAAGCTATAAGCTATATAAACATTATATATTATATATTTTATATATAAACATTACTGAACTTAACTTAGCTTATACTCTCAACGTGTTTTACACTTATAATGCTTGAAACTGTGTGATATTTCCTCTTTAAGCCTAATATTGGAAATCTCAGTTTCCAAACAGTTTCCAACTACATTTTTCTGAACTTGAAACAGCTTTAATGAGCGCAGAGGTAAAATAACCACATTCTTACCGATGTCGGTGATGAGTATTGGCTCCTGTAGAGGTATGTCAGGCAGGGGGAGATTGCTTCTGGACAATCTGCTTTTGTTAGGCTTTCGTGGGTACTTGTGCTTTTTGTGATGTACACTCTTAAAATGAGAGGCAATGTGTGTTTTCCTGTGGCCTGATGTACGGAAAAACTTTTCACAATGAGGACATGGAAAAGGCCTCAGACCTGGATAACAGAAGAAAAGCATCATACATTTACACTGGGGTAAGTTTTTCTAAAACAGACTTCAGCAGGCTGTCAGGATATTATAACACCTCTATATAAATGTATATATATGAGGGTTGTGGACCCTATTTAAGCATTGGGTTTAACACAACAAATGACATGAATTAAAGACCGCTTTAGTGATCATTTAAAGGCAGTAGAGTTTATCCTTTAATAGGAAATTCATCAATATTGTGCAATTGACATCATGAATGTACAGGGATTGCATTTTATACAGTCACACAAGGAGTAATACTTAATGCAGTTAAAGCCAGAATCATTAGGCAGAACTAAAGCCGAAAATTCGAGAGTTTACATTTTCAGTCGAACTATCATTTTAACGGAGCTAGGCTCGCCCAGAAACGACATCAGCTACAGCTCGGCAAGATAATTAAACTTGTTAAAACTAAACTTATAAGCTGCAGATGTTTCATACAGATAGTATATGTCTAGATATGATGGACGGCCTTTGTATGTGACCGAAAGAGCACTCGTTCTTACCAGTGTGTAGACGCTGATGAACTTTCATGCTCCCAGACGTAGAGAAACGCTTCATGCAGTACTGACACTCGAATGCTTTGATGCCAGTGTGGATCTTCATGTGTGCCGTCAGGGTGCTTTTGACTGCAAATGCACGAAAGCACTGTTTGCACTTGTAAGGCTTCTCATGAGTGTGAATGCGGATATGACGCACTAGATCGCTGGGTTTCTTGAACTCTTTGGAGCAGTAAGGACAGCCATGCCATCTCACACCATTATCCTGCCTGATGTTACCTGACAACAATGACATATATAAGTAATCAATCAGCAATATGCATAAAGACACATAAAAAAGCTGCAATGTCTTAAATGTTACAGCACTTATTAATATGTCATGGCTACTTAAACCAAGCCTTAAAAGTTGTGTGAAAAACAGACAACATTTTATGGGTCTGTTTAGCAACAGACAATAAGATACTCTCGTAGGTACCTTGTGAGTGACCCGTTTAGAATACATCCTAAATGTCGTCATTTGTTTCTAAAAAGCCCATCTAGACAAAGACATAATAACCTAGCATCTGTGGAGGCTTTTTGATGATGATGCTTCTTTCCTTTCTCAAAACAGTGTCTGTCATAAGTATTTTTGTAGTGGCTGATCCATCATCTGCTGAAGTGGTCTGTCCCGCTGCATCGCTTTTCTGTCCGGTGTTACCCTGAGCGTCAGGCTGGACTGGAATCTCAGTCAGTCCACTGTTTTCCAGAGCTTGCTGATGAAAAACACAACTTCATTACTGGTAGTGTGGATCAAGTATGATTTTCCTACAGTGGTAACATGTGCATTATAAAAGTTGTCAACATTAGATATTTACAACAACTTGAGTTTGATATCTTTTGGTTTGCTGTTAAACCTCATGTACCAAAAGAGAATACAGCACGTGAATGAGCTTTGCGCAAATAATTAAACTGGTTCATTTAATTGGCTATTGTGTTGTTGAGCTTTTATATGTATATTGTTAAGTGCTTGTATGACACTAATGATTCAATTAGCCATAGTTGGATCAATCATTACATTACTTCATTGAGGCTTATCTCAAGTCAATTAACATGAACAAAAATATAGGTCCACTGCCACACTGCAGTCGTGAAAAGGATCATTGACAAGGACAAAATAAATTGGGAATGCGTGTAAATAATCTGCACTATCTAGTTTAATGGTTACCTGGAGGATATCCTGGTTGATGCTTGTCTCGATAGTCTGTCCAGTGGGTGCAGCCTGAGCACCGTCTGCCGTCACATGGTCAGACAACTCTAGCAGCTGTTGGATCACATCTGTCACACCCTCTGTCCCCTCTGAACCCTGACCAACACATGTGTCCCCCTTCTGAAAACAGCATCAGCATCATACTCATATAACAGTAAATGATGTCAAGGTGTTGAGGTCTCTTTGGTAAGAACACTCATAAAGCACTTAAAGTGTAGAGGGTTGATCTCAGACAGGAGGATATTTTCACCTGTGTTGCTGGCTCTTCCACTTCCATCACTGATATGTGCATTTTGCTGATGTGAGCATTGAGACTTCCAAGCTTTTTATAGACACAACTACAGTCCATACAAGGAAATAGGGAAACACCGGCTGCCTGAAAACAGAGATTCACCATGACAAGAGAAAAAAAAACATTTTTAGAATTTAGAATAAAATAGAATTTTTCTATTTAAAAACTTTTCAACTTCTAATTTTTGTCAATATAAAACAAATTACATTGTAATTGGTAAGATTATTTGTCATGGTTAATATTTTGTCATTAGAAAACTTCTTATTAAATCTTTGACAGAACTTCCACTTTTGCTTTCTGTTTGCAGCTTCTGGATCTTAAAAGTACTTTAATGTAAGCTGTGTCTTTAACGGTCCAGTTTGTATATTTAGCTGCATCTAGTGGTGAGGGCACGAGGGCACTATGATGACAGCAGTTTGTTCATGAAGGGCTTCTGCAAAAACATCATCATTTTATACGAGTCATACCAGCCTCTATAACTATTTCCATGACAACAAAAGTATAGTTTATATACATTTTGATAATACATCCTTCTAAAAACGTTAAAACTTTATTTTATATATGGTTATTAGAAATATGTGGCATTGTTCCCCATTCCAGAGGTGTGAACACAGCTGAAGAGTTGTACTTCTGGACTAGAGTAGTTCTGGAGGCATGCAAATATTCCTTTGAGTCAAAAGCTATTTTTGTGTTAAGGAGCTATTGGTAAACTTGTGTTCATTGAATATTTTTAGAATTTATCATTATTGCTCTTAAAAACATTATATTTCACATTTTTATGTAATTGGAATCTTAGAGCAGGTTAAAATGACAACTTGCAAAAAGGATATTTAAATTTATAGCCAGTCTATTCGGAACGCCTTAAGGCTATACAACCTAAATGAAAGGTACGTTTTTTGGGTTTTTGATTATTTTTAGAGCATTGGAGTAGTATGAACATTATTTCAAACACTGCTTTTTTATGTTCCACAGAAAGAAGTCACAGCAATACACTAGGCCTGTAGCCTCATATACACAATGTAAGTTGATGCTGTTTGTTTGATTTCTATAAGTTAAACACCAGTGTTACAAATGCACAATGCCTTGCAGAGATTGAGAGTAAATGTGTATTAAAGGTAAAACCAAATGAGTTATTACAGGATGAAACACATGCTTTTACCTGAGAATGAACTCTCTGTATATGTGAGTGAAGGTTTCCTTTTTGAGAGAATGTGGCCGGACACAATGAACACACATGTGGCTTTTCTCCGGTGTGTCGCACCATGTGTGTCTGCAGCACTACCTTCTGGTTGAAGGTCTTTCCACAGTGAGTGCACATATATGGCCTCTCACCTGTACAACAAACACATATACAAACTACCTTCAAATCAGTGTTCAATATTAAGATCCCAATAACAAAAAGACTTTTGTGTGTGGCATTTCATATGAATGCAGTAAATAAAAGTTAAAGATGTTTAAACTTGTGAAACGTTAGGATTGTCTGGGGGCTTTTTACCTGTGTGAATGCGTGTGTGTCGAACGAGCTGACTGGGTTTCTTAAATGTCTTTCCACAGTGCTGACAGATGTTCTTGAATCCTCTCCGATCAATGTTTTTGTAGTTCCTTGTACTTGATAAAATAGGCCTAACAGGTTGATAACACAAAAACACAGTGCATCAGAGTTGGATAAAGACGGACTTTAAAGACCTAAACATCCACTTCATATTAATAACAAAAGCTACCAGTTGGTAAATCTCACAAACCCTTTCAAGCATATTCCTAGGTCATATTGACTAAATAAGAAACAAATAAAAATTAATGAACAAATTTAACGTTTCATAAATAAAAGATAAAAATATGAAATATAGAGAAATAATGGCTGTACCTTCTGGACGAGAGGCAAAATGCAGATCATATTTTCTAAGGCATGTGCATTATCAATTCGGAAATATGCATGTGCATTTTCGTTTTCCTGTCCTTTTATTTAAAATTGTTATACTATTTATAAATGTTATATATCCTTTAGTTCCCAAAACCTACAGACCAGCCTCACTCTTTTATTTTTACTAAAAACCAACACAAGCCATTTTTAACCAGCTGATTTTCCTTCCAATCTCAGGACAACCAGACGACTTACAAGCAGTCAGGATTAAGAGGCAACCACTTAACAAACACAACACTGCTCTCGATTTCTGAAGTACTAAATGTTCTAAACTGCAGCTTTTGACATGGTTAAACACAAGATCCTCTTGTCAAGCCAGTCCTTACTGGGATAACACACTTTACTTCACTAGTTTTACTTCCGACTATCAAGTTAACACTTTTAAGGTATCAAGGAGTGGAGGGCTATTCATATTCATCAGAATACAACTGGGGTTCCTCATGGTTCCGTGTTTGGACCACTCCATTTATAAAAACATCTATCATCATCTTTGTTAATTTTAATACATAATAAAAAACAAGATCTTGCCATGAGAATTGTTTTTAAAAAGGTCCATTAATACGATCTGTGAATAATGATATTGCATGATGTCACTTAAAGTTTTTGTAACATTAATTATAAAGTCTAGAAATATAGTCCAAGAAATCCCTTTTTGTTAGCTATTCCTTCAACTAGCAATACACAACAGCTATTCAATCTTAGCGTGCTCTTACCTAATCTTGGCATGACTTTTTATGTGTTCCCTTAACTGGTTGTGTGCAGTGAACTCTTTACTACAGGTTTTACAGGTGTATAACTTTGTTCCATTGAGTTCTTGTCGATGCTCCTCCAGGTGAAGAGACAGCTGACTTTGCAGGATAAACTCATCTCCACACTCAGAGCACAGGAAGTTCTGACAACACAGCAGAAAAAACATTACTAAATGGAGAAAAAGACAGATTTCTAAGAATGATGAACTTATTTAAAGTGGTAGTTGACTCAACAAATACAAATTTGGTCATTTATTCTTCCTTGTGGGATTGTTAACTGGTATGTATTTCTTAATTAATGCACTCACTTATTAACTACTCATTTTTTTTTTTTATTAACCTAAAAAATATAACAAATTTTTGATTTAAGAAAAAAGTGAAACAAATGCAGAAAAGTTGTCTGACCTCTTCTTTCTCATGAATCATGACATGTGCTTTCAGACTTGCCACTCTCGAGAACTTCTTATGGCACACCGGGCACTTGGGTTCACTCGTGGTGTGGGTGGATTTATGTAAGCCAAGATTGTACTCCACATTATATGACACTGGACACTGGTCACACCGATACAGCTACAGCCAGAGAGAGAAACCGGTTTGATTAAAGACACCATTTCACATCATGCAAATTTGCATTTCCCAAAAGATGATGTAATTCTGACTTAAGGCTACAGACCTACAAAATGTGTTGTATTTTATTTGTATTATTATATTTCATTAGGATTTAATGTTTTGATTTGTATTAGTTTCCCCATTATTAATTCATAGTATGTTAAATGGTGCATTTGTAGTGAGAGAGAGAGATAGATATGAGTGTTCGATCATTGCATTCTTAAGGTTTTTAGAAACGTCACAAGACATTGTTGAAGCCTTACTTTTTCATACTTTGTTCTATGTATTACACCTGATGAATGTATTTGAGGCAGATGAAGTTAGAAAGAGCTGTACGAAACTATAAAGGGCTAGATTAGCTGTTCTTCCCTTCATCCCTGTGTCTTCCTAATAAGTTTTGATCTATAAGGTCTTCAAACCATATCCATAGTTTAATCTATTATCAGGATCGAAAGATAAAAGAGAAATCTTGTCAGATCTAACAATATGGTCAAAAAGATATGCATTTAAAATTCTCGTTAATCCTTTCTCTTATAAATGTCCAATGAACTCTATTTTATACTGTATGAACACAGAGTTGGAACATTGCTTCTGGAATATTTACTTATTCAGCTAGTGGACTGTTTAATCCCCACATGTCAGATGAACCTCTTCAAGTAAATGAACAGCGTTTATATAAATACTGAAATGACTAGACTTCTTCTGTAGAAATACTTTGTTAATGGGTAACATTTCTAGGGCTAAACTCAAAAAGCCCAAAAAATATACTGGCACATTATGGAAGTTTTGCTCCTTGCCACAGTTGCTTTTAATTTCCTCACTGGGTGAATATTTTTACGGAGTAGGGTCACCAAACTTGGCTGTATGTCACTTCAAGTCTTCACTTCCAAATGGTCGTGTAAGGTGAAGTGTGCTATATCTTGCCTTATCATTGACCTCATGGTCTCGCAGATGTCTATGGAGTTGACTCTCGGTGGGAAAAGTCTGGGAACAAATTTTGCATTTGTGGTCCACGTGTTTCTGGCTTTCCGAGCTGGCCTCCTCGCCTCCATCTTCCGGCATCACATATTAAAAAAGAATAGTAGAGGGGTGCAGTAAGCATGACATTTAACAATAAATAACTGTTCAGAATTTCTTATATGTAAATCATACGAACAAATGTTTCTGTATAAGGGCTAAGTATGGTTTTAATTTAGAATAAATGTTATTCTTTTATATTATAATCTTTTATTTTATAATAAAGTCTTGTTTGTGCGGTACACACAATACAACCGCATTCATTCATGTTGTTGATCTGTTAAAGAGAAGCATATATTGCTCTTTGTCTTACAAGGCCGCTGCTTTACATTTATGTTTAATGGTAAATGCAGAACAACATATATCCAAAATAAATGCTTTTTTTTAAATGCTTTTTCATTTAGAAGACCAACCAGAATATTATACAAGGTTAATATTAATTGTAAAGGGAATTATATAAAAGCTGATTGTTTAGGTTTGCTATGTGCATACTGATGGAGCTTAAAATGTAAATATGATCACGCACAGAAAGAATGAGACAGTATCTGTATAACTGTAACACTGTACACAAAAAGTATTTTATAAATAAATAAATATTAAATAAATAAATTAATTAATTAATTAAATAAATAAATATTGTATTTTATGTTTAGAGCTTTTAATGATTATATCTCAGCATAATGGCTTCTTCTACTTTATGTTATATTGTCCCAGTGCTTGCGTACTTTATTATATATTTATTTATTATTCATAATTTATTATGATGTGCTGAAATGTATAAACTTCTATAATTCTATAACTCAGCATATCAATGTATGGATCTGTGCATTAATGAGCCGATGATGTCAGACGGGTGCGTGTAAGAGATGTGATCCCCAAAAACAAGTCTGAAAACCACCGGGAGAAAATATGCAAACATTTAACAAGTTGTGTTCCTAAAGCATCTGGTTTGTGTGTATAAATCCATAATCAATCCTGTGTGACGGACACTTCTGATCCACAGATATAACTAAACTTCTTAAGTTAAACAAATATAAGATTTGAAATCAATGTATCACTTTTCTACGCATGTCTAGCTTTTTTTAATCACAAAATCTTATTAAGTTTAATTTGCCAACATTATACAAAAAGTTGCAGATCCTTTCAGATGAGTTTATAATATTTGAAATAAATGATATTATTAATCCAGCAGTCCAAGATTGTTAACTTGTCACAGATGAGGTTAAATTAACCTGGTGTGCTATGTGAAGACTAGTTTAAACTAAACATGAAACTAGTTTAATATTAAATGTTATATAATCTACACTAAAGCACTCTGAGGAGTGACATTATCACAAATATACACCAGTAAACTGTGTAAAGTTAATTTAATCCCACTGACAGAATGGCCATGTATAATGTTAATATATAATGTTAATATATAAATGTTATGATGTTAATATATAATGTTAATATATAAATGTTATGATGTTAATATATAAATGTTATGATGTTAATATATAAATGTTATGATGTTAATATATAAATGTTATGATGTTAATATATAAATGTTATGATGTTAATATATAAATATATATGATGTTAATATATAAATGTTATGATGTTAATATATAAATGTTATGATGTTAATATATAAATATATATGATGTTAATATATAAATGTTATGATGTTAATATATAAAT